>JAANYP010004020.1:16887-68284 GCA_020465985.1 Centrapalus pauciflorus
AAACCATCATGCAACCGAAGCTTAATTAGAATGAGTTTGCCCTGTGCAATATTCCCATACGTAATACCGTGTGTTGAATATATATGCACTCGCTGTTAGCCGAACCGAGCTAACACGAATGGGGGACATGACTCCCAATAGATCTATCCACAATATACTCGCGCTTACAAATAAATGCAATTAACGGTTCATGATATAAGGGCTGATGGAATCCGAACATGTAATACATATAAGAAATAAACAGTTTTGATGTCCATATGAAAACAGTGCATGTATTTCCACCCCAATAGATAGTGAAAAATAGGGGCTATGAAGACTCACCGAACTTGTGAAGGCAAAATATGCGCAAAAATGCAAGTTTGCGTAGTTTGATGGGTGATGAAACCGGAGATGTTTAACCGAGTCCTAAATGATGATAAGGACTTAATATTACTAATATATGATGATATGTATATTTATAGATTTTTATGTCTTAAATCACCCAACATTACAAGTTTATAAATAAGATTTGTTTAAAACGTCAAGTTTATATATATATAATTTTCCAGCTTTTTCGGAGGTTTTTCGGCCTACTTTGAGGCTGTTTTTGACCAAGCTCCAAAATGTTTTAGACTTTGGTTTTCTAGGACATTAAACTATTATATACAAAGGATTTTTAGAATCAAGAACGGCCATTTTTTGAGTTGTTTAGGTTGGTGAAAAAGCTCGTTAAAAACGCTATGTTGGCCATTTTTGAGCTGTCAAACTTTCGGTTTCTCAAATAATTTCTGGAGGTCTTAAACTTCAAAATAAATTATGAAAAATTGCAGATCTATAGTTAAGACATAGATCTAACTTTTGAGACAAGAATCAACTCATTTCGTTGAGTTATGAATTAGTTATGATTTTTCAAAGTCGATATAAATTTTCTGCCGGAAATCCGTAGTTTATAAACCTAAAACAACTTATGATTCTTGTTGTTTATTTAAAGACAACTTGTATAAAAGCCATAATAGTTATAAAAACCCATATGTATCACATGTTTTCATAATATTAACACTTTTATAATGTGTTTACATATTCATAAACACATGTAAAGAAATAACTTAAAATAAAACTAGAAACTTATAAACTTGAGATTTTATGTAACTTGTTGGTGTTGGTGATTATATATATTATGCAAGACTTATATAAACATGAATATAAGATGTAATGAGCTAGTATTTACTTACTTTGAAGTATTAGAAAGATGCAAACTAGTAGAAGTTGAAATCTTGAATTTTGTTGCACCAAAAATGCTTGATATATTGCAAGAACACAAGGTTGGAATTTTGGTGTTCTTGAGCCTCATGGAGGCCGGATTTCATGAGAGGAGAGAAGAGAGATTTATGTTTTGATGTTGTGGAAATGAAGAGTGAAAAGTGGTCTTATTTATAGATGAAAATAACTCTTGCAATGATGGTGAATTTTGGAGGTTGAGTGAAGATCTCCAAAGATGGAGACACTTGATGTAGATGGTGTATGGGATATGTAATAAAGAAATGAAAGTCAAGGTGGTGGTTGTACCATGTGGTGGCCGGCCACATGGTCATAAATATGGGGTATTTTCAATTTTTTTTTTTGTATAAATGTATTTAAAATGTATTCTTGTATTTTCCTTTTCTTGTAAATTCAAAAATACTTTTTGAATGCATTGTTTTAATGAATTGTTTTAGTCTTGCATAATTAAGGTTAAGTAATTGTATTAGTGTATGATTAGTGTCACTAATCATAATTTAATTTCGTACTTAGTTGAATTAATCCCTCATATCGTAAATTGATCGGATTAATTGATTTCCCGATTCATCGCACCGATGAATTTGATTCGAATTGAGTTGAGTCTTCTAATAAGCCTTGTTAATCATTTGATTAAGTTCTAATGACTATTGATTAGGCTATAATTTGACTATTAAATGCTAATTAGGTCGTTGTTGCTAACCTGGTTCAATGCCGGATGTTACAGTCTCTCCCTGTTAAGGGAATTTCGTCCCGAAATTTTATCCTGTTTCCTCAGGGGTTTTGTTACTTAAAAGTAGATGAGAGTATCTTTGCTTAAACTAGCCTTTGCATGCCTAAGTGAATTGTGGTCCATGTCTAGAATTTCCATCTGACCTTGAGGATGGGTATACAACTGTGCTTCAATCCTTTGACCTTACGGTCCATGATTTCAACCGGCTCTTTGATGAAGCGAAGTTTATTATTTAGCTGGATCTCTCCCAAGGGGTAACAAGTGTCTCCTCTAACAAACACTTCTTCTTATTCGATACATGGAAGGTATTGTGCATGCTGCTAAACTCTGGTGGTAACTCTAAACGATAAGCTACGAGTCCAATTCCCTTTAAGACTTTGTATTGCCAATGTATCGAGGGTTTAATTATCCTTGTTTCCCAAATCGTAACACGCCCTTCCATGGCAAGACTTTCATCAATACTTGTTCTCCTAATTAGAACTCAAGGGATTTTCTATTTTCATCTGCATAACTTTCTTACCATCGCAGGCAACTTTTAGTCAGTTCCGTATCTGTACTATTCTTTTGGTATTTTCGTGATTGGTCTTAGGGCCAGTGATTTGGCTATTTCCTACTCCTACCCGACAAATCGTCGATCGACACTTTCGCCCGTAGAGGGCCTCAAATGGAGCAGCTTTAATACTCGAGTGATAGCTATTGTAGTTAATAATTCCACTAAGGCAATTGAGTATCCATTACACAGGCTCTTAATGTGTGTTCTAGGGTTTGGATCGTTCTATTATTCTGACCATTGGTCTGAGGGTGATAAGTGGTACTCATGTCCAAGTTTGTATCCAAAGCTTGTAGTAATAATTGCCAAAAGCCTATATGTAAATCTGCTATTTGTATCGGAATGATTTAAATAGGCACTCCGTGTCCGGAGATGACTTCCTTGAGGTACGTTTGGACTAGCTTATTCATTATATTGTTCTTCTTTATTGGTAGGAATGTGCGGATTTTGTTAGGCGGTCGACTAATACTCAAATGGTTTCTTATGTTTGTCTTAACTTTGGAGCATGTTAGGAATTTGTTGACATATGTGGCAATGTCATCCTTCATGTTAGGCCACCCGTACAGCTCCTTAAGGTCATGATACATTTTATCGGATCCGGGGTGAACGACATATCTTAATTTGTGTCCTTCATCCATAGTCAGCTTTCTGATTCCACCAAACAGAGAAATCATATTCTATTCACGAAATATCGATTTTTACTAGCCCTTATCCTAAACTATTTATCCACTTGTACTCTTAACGGCTTAGCTCATTAGTTTTCCTCAGGTGATAACGAATTTTCACGGTTACAATTACTTATTAGTTCCATCCAACGGTACTACTTCGTATTCGACTCTTTCTGGTTCGAGATGTGTTGGAGGCTCTTATGGTCTGTGAATACAATACACTTCATACCGTACAACTAATGTCTCCAAGGATAAAGACTACTGCTTCAAGATCCAGATCATGCGTTGTGTAAATCACCTAGTGAACCTTAAGTTTTCATAAAGCATAAGCTATGACCTATCTTTCTACATCAACCAATTGTGTGAAGTGTCATAGTAATCTATAAATTTCTTGTTCCTCTTAGGTATGGACAAAATAGGCGCGCTGCACAGTTTGTGCTTTAATAACTGAAATGATATCTCCTGATCCTTGCTCCAATCATACTTAATGTCCTTTCGGGTCAGTTTTGTTAGAGCTCTGGTGAACTTAGAGAAATTTCTGATAATTGCTTATAATAAGTGGCAAGTCTTAAGGATCGTCGTATTTTTATGGGGGTTCTAAGAGTTAACCAATTTCTGATAGTCTCGATCTTGGCGGGGTCAACTTGGATTCCTTTACTATTGATCACGTGACTGAGAAATCTTACCTATCTTAGTCAAAAGTCAAACTTAGAAAGCTTGGCATATAGTTGTTCTTTCTTCAACAACTCTGAATCAGTCTTAAATGTTTGCTCGTGCTCCTCCTTGTTTCGTGAGTAGATTAAGAAGTCATTCAAGAATACAATCACGAATTTGTCTAGATAAGGTTTGCACACCTAATGAGGTCCATGAGTATCGTTGGGGCACTGGTTAATCCCAACGGCATTAATAGGAATTTATGTTGACCGAAACGGAATCTGAAGGCTGTCTTTGAAATATCTTTCTTGCGAACTCTAATCTGATGATAACCAGGCCTTAGGTCGATCTTCTAACAGAAGCTTAATTCTTGGAGTTTGGTCAAATAAGTCATTGATCCTTGTGAGCGGGTGTCGGTTCTTTTAGTTAATCTAGCTCTGAGTAATTGATGCACATTCTGAAGGTTCCATTCTTCTTCTTTATGAACAAAACTGGAGCTCCTCTAGAGCGAGGAACTCGGTTTGATAGGCCCTTTATTTAAGAGCTCCTACAGTTGGTTGGACGATTCTTACACTATTGATGGGGCTAATCGGCATGGTGCTCGAGCCACTGGTACCGCACCTGATAGTAGGCCTATTTTTGAATTTGACTTGCCTCGATGTTGGGAGTTCAGGTAAGTGTTCTGGAAAAACTTTGGGGTGACCATAAATAATAAGAATATTTTCGAGCCGCTTTCCCTTTGGTTCCCTCTCTATCAACACTTCAGGGTCCTAATGCTAGAGATGATGCTTACTTTGGTATTTCTTGCTTTGCGTTGGACAGTAAGGACCTTCTTATTGGCTAAAGGTATATGAACTGTGTTCTTGTTGCATACTATTTCCACACGATTTTTGATAGCCAATCCATGCCTATGACCACGTAAACACTTCCCAGTTTTATGGGTATCATGTCTATTTCAAAGAGTCGGCCTACTAATTCTAAGGAGCATCCTCGACTTATATTATTTGTCTTAAGCGTCTCACTGTCATCAACCTCAATAGCATAAGTAGCAATTAATGGAATTTATCTGCTTAGTGAACTTAGTGGATATAAAGCTCCTGCATAAGTGGTATCTAATGGGGTAAGAGGATAAGTCTACGGGTTTGAAATTTCTTAGGCAGATAGTCACAGCTTTATCTTTTCCTACGCAGAGTTGTAATTAAACTTAATTCCTCATAAAAGTTCTTGATACTTAATCTTTGTATATGATATGGTCAGAATTTTCTGATAAATTCTTAAGCCTTATTTACCCTAAGATATATCAGATAGTAAAGCCTAGATAAATACTATAAAGAGATGCCTCCGGGGTTTCCTCGTACTCCAGAGCGTTAAGTCGTTGGGTTAGTTCTGCAATGTGTGCTTTGTGCTCCGCTGGGTGCTGCCACAATTCGTCGATTCCGTTTTGTTAAATCTCCTGGGTATTCTGGTCAGCCTAAGGTTTATTGGTGGTTTGCATTGCCTCCTGCTTAATCCTTGCAAAGATCTCACCGACCTCTTGGTGGATTTTGTCGAAATTGGAGGTCGTGTCTGGCGGCCCTTGCCACCAACAGGGGCATCGTTTGTTATATAGGTTTCTAGGTAAGTGTCGACACTTGAGAGGAAGATGGTGTTCTGACTTCAAACTGGATTTGGATCCCCTCCTCGTTTCTCCTCTCTTGGAGAGTGTGAGGCATCCATCCCCACTGTCCTATGCTTGCTCGTTACTACTGCGACGGGCTTGGCTGATGGGCAGGTACCGGGATAAACTCCCGTTGTGCTAGTCACACCCTTTCCCTAGGGGTCAATTTCGATATGTTATTGTCATCAGGGTCCATATATGTGTTCACAGTTCTTGAAGAAAGTTTAGTTTTTGTAACAGTTATAGTCTAGGTACTAATGCAACCTAGTTCACTATAACTATGGCTCTGATACCAATCTGTCACACCCCGTTACCCCGGTTGGCGACGAAGCATGACGTCGCGGAAGCGTAACCATAATCATAATGAACGACCACTATACGGACGTTTTCGAAAATACATCGATATGACTTTAAAAGGTAGAAATGTTTTACATAAACCATAAATGATAAAGAGTAGTTCGCAAAGTACAGAGATTTAAATACATAATTAAATTATCCAAAATAATGCAAATAAATCTCCGACGGTTTGAAAAGAATGCGACTCCTTAAGTGCGGAAGCTTGAAAGTAGTTACTTCTGAAGGCATACTTGCCTTAATTTCCTGAAAATACAGGCTAAAATACGTCAACAAAAATTGTTGGTGAGCTCATAGGTTTACGCGAAAAGACCAGTTGTATGGACATTATCAGATAAGTTGAATTTATAAAATCATAAATTCCGTGTATGTATTACATAAACCATCATGCAACCGAAGCTTAATTAGAATGAGTTTGCCCTGTGCAGTATTCCCATACGTAATACCGTGTGTTGAATATATATGCACTCGCTGTTAGCCGAACCGAGCTAACACGAATGGGGGACATGACTCCCAATAGATCTATCCACAATATACTCGCGCTTACAAATAAATGCAATTAACGGTTCATGATATAAGGGCTGATGGAATCCGAACATGTAATACATATAAGAAATAAACAGTTTTGATGTCCATATGAAAACAGTGCATGTATTTCCACCCCAATAGATAGTGAAAAATAGGGGCTATGAAGACTCACCGAACTTGTGATGGCAAAATATGCGCAAAAATGCAAGTTTGCGTAGTTTGATGGGTGATGAAACCGGAGATGTTTAACCGAGTCCTAAATGATGATAAGGACTTAATATTACTAATATATGATGATATGTATATTTATAGATTTTTATGTCTTAAATCACCCAACATTACAAGTTTATAAATAAGATTTGTTTAAAACGTCAAGTTTATATATATATAATTTTGCAGCTTTTTCGGAGGTTTTTCGGCCTACTTTGAGGCTGTTTTTGACCAAGCTCCAAAATGTTTTAGACTTTGGTTTTCTAGGACATTAAACTACTATATACAATGGATTTTTAGAATCAAGAACGGCCATTTTTCGAGTTGTTTAGGTTGGTGAAAAAGCTCGTTAAAAACGCTATGTTGGCCATTTTTGAGCTGTCAAACTTTCGGTTTCTCAAATAATTTCTGGAGGTCTTAAACTTCAAAATAAATTATGAAAAATTGCAGATCTATAGTTAAGACATAGATCTAACTTTTGAGACAAGAATCAACTCATTTCGTTGAGTTATGAATTAGTTATGATTTTTCAAAGTCGATATAAATTTTCTGCCGGAAATCCGTAGTTTATAAACCTAAAACAACTTATGATTCTTGTTGTTTATTTAAAGACAACTTGTATAAAAGCCATAATAGTTATAAAAACACATATGTATCACATGTTTTCATAATATTAACACTTTTATAATGTGTTTACATATTCATAAACACATGTAAAGAAATAACTTAAAATAAAACTAGAAACTTATAAACTTGAGTTTTTATGTAACTTGTTGTTGTTGGTGATTATATATATTATGCAAGACTTATATAAACATGAATATAAGATGTAATGAGCTAGTATTTACTTACTTTGAAGTATTAGAAAGATGCAAACTAGTAGAAGTTGAAATCTTGAATTTTGTTGCACCAAAAATGCTTGATATATTGCAAGAACACAAGGTTGGAATTTTGGTGTTCTTGAGCCTCATGGAGGCCGGATTTCATGAGAGGAGAGAAGAGAGATTTATGTTTTGATGTTGTGGAAATGAAGAGTAAAAGTGGTCTTATTTATAGATGAAAATAACTCTTGCAATGATGGTGAATTTTGGAGGTTGAGTGAAGATCTCCAATGATGGAGACACTTGATGTAGATGGTGTATGGGATATGTAATAAAGAAATGAAAGTCAAGGTGGTGGTTGTACCATGTGGTGGCCGGCCACATGGTCATAAATATGGGGTATTTTCAATTTTTTTTTTTTGTATAAATGTATTTATAATGTATTCTTCTATTTTCCTTTTCTTGTAAATTCAAAAATACTTTTTGAATGCATTGTTTTAATGAATTGTTTTAGTCTTGCATAATTAAGGTTAAGTAATTGTATTAGTGTATGATTAGTGTCACTAATCATAATTTAATTTCGTACTTAGTTGAATTAATCCCTCATATCGTAAATTGATCGGATTAATTGATTTCCCGATTCATCGCACCGATGAATTTGATTCGAATTGAGTTGAGTCTTCTAATAAGCCTTGTTAATCATTTGATTAAGTTCTAATGACTATTGATTAGGCTATAATTTGACTATTAAATGCTAATTAGGTCGTTGTTGCTAACCTGGTTCAATGCCGGATGTTACAAGTTTGATGTCATCATCGGCATGGATTGGCTAATGAACAACGAGGCTACAATTATCTGCAACCGTCGGATCATCAGAATCAACTCTTCAGACGGCCGAGTATTGGAGATCAAGGGCGAGAAGCGTAAAGGTGCACACTGCTTTATATCTATAGAAAAGGCTCATAAATACTTGTCTAGAGGTCACGACTCCTATCTTTGTTATGCTCTATCTGAGTCTAGCTCTGAAAAGAAATCTTTGTCCGATATTCCTATCGTCTGTGAGTTCCCAGACGTATTTCCTGATGACATTTCCGGAGTGCCACCGGAACGTCAAGTCGAGTTTAGTATTGACTTGGTTCCTGGTGCGGCTCCTATCGCAAAAGCTCCATACAGACTTGCAGCTGCAGAAATGCAAGAAATGTCTAAGCAACTGCAAGAGCTGTTAGAGAAGGGGTTTATCCGACCGAGTTCTTCTCCGTGGGGTGCACCAGTTCTATTTGTTAAAAAGAAAGATGGAACCTTCCGTATGTGCATCGACTACCGCGAGTTGAACACAGTCACCATAAAAAATAAATATCCTTTGCCCAGGATCGATGATCTGTTTGATCAGCTACAAGGAGCCAGCTATTTCTCGAAAATAGATCTCCGTTCTAGGTATCATCAACTGAAAGTAAGAAATGAAGATATACCGAAGACAGCCTTCCGTACAAGATACGGTCATTACGAATTTCTCGTAATGCCGTTTGGATTAACGAATGCACCAGCGGCGTTCATGGATCTCATGAATCGAGTGTGCAGACCAATGTTGGATAAATCAGTTATCGTGTTCATAGACGATATTCTGATTTACTCCAAAACGGAGGCTGATCATTCCGTTCATCTGCGACAGTTGCTAGAGTTATTAAGAAAGAAAGACTCTACGCAAAGTTTTCTAAGTGCGAATTCTGGCTCAGACAGGTATAATCTCTATTATATATGTCTTGAGCTGTTTCCTTAACTATTCTATGATTCACATCAGAACTTGAATTTCTATCTTGATTATCTTATAGATTCAATTCCTTGGCCATGTCGTTTCTGGCGAAGGAATATCCGTTGATCCGTCAAAAGTCGAGGCTGTTCAGAAGTGGCAAACACCTCGCAATGCCTCCGAGATAAGAAGTTTCCTTGGATTGGCCGGTTATTATCGGCGATTCATAAAGGACTTCTCAAAGATTGCTGTGCCGCTTACAATGCTAACACGAAAGAATACTCCTTTCGTTTGGACCAATAAACAGCAAGAGGCATTCGATATTCTGAAGCAAAAGTTGATTCAAGCGCCGATCCTAGCCTTGCCAGAAGGTAATGATGATTTCGTTGTCTATAGCGATGCCTCTGGTACTGGCTTAGGATGTGTTTTGATGCAAAGGGGAAAAGTAATTGCCTATGCTTCAAGGCAATTAAAAGACTATGAGAAAAGTGCACCAACTCATGATCTTGAGTTGGCTGCTGTTACCTTTGCACTGAAGATATGGCGTCACTATCTATATGGGACTCGGTGTCAGCTCTACACCGATCATAAGAGTCTCAAATACCTTTTCACTCAAAAAGATCTGAATATGAAACAGCGTCGATCCTTGGAGCTTATCAAGGATTATGATTGTGAGATCTTATATCATCCCGGCAAAGCAAATGTTGTCGCGGATGCGTTGAGTAGAAAAGTATATCCAGAAAAGTGCTGTCATGCCCTAACTCCGGTTATATTCTCTTCTGATCTTATTGAAGACATCAAAGTTGCTCAAGCCGAGGCACTGAAAGAAGAGAATATTGATTCTGAAAATCTTAGAGGGCAGTTACAATTTCTAACTCTGAATCATTTGGGACTTCACTGTCTCAAGGGAAACCGAATCTGGATTCCTAAGTATGGTTCAATTCGCAGCACTCTTCTGTCCGAAGCTCATCAGTCCAAGTTATCTGTTCATCCTGGCAGCTCAAAGATGTACTTTGATCTGAAAGCTGACTACTGGTGGCCAGGAATAAAGAAAGATATCGGTAAGTGTGTTGAAAGCTGCAGAGTTTGTCAGATGGTAAAGGCAGAACACCAGAAACCCTTTGGAGATATGCAACCACTACCCGTTCCTGAATGGAAGTGGGAGCATATAACTATGGATTTCATCACGAAGTTTCCTAAGACCAAAAGACAGCACGACTCCATTTGGGTAGTCGTGGATCGATTAACGAAGTCAGCTCACTTCATACCGATGAAAGAAACTTATTCTCTCGATAGACTGGCGCAGTTGTACATCACAGAAATTATTTCTCTTCACGGTGTGCCAAAATCTATTGTTTCTGATCATGATAGTCGTTTCACATCCAAATTCTGGCAAGCACTACAAGATGGGATGGGTACTCGGATTTCTATGAGTACTACTTATCATCCAAATGCAGATGGCCAGAGTGAGCGTACTATCCTAACTCTCGAAGATATGCTTCGTGCCTGCATTCTTGATCTAGGTGGTAACTGGGATGACCACTTGCCGTTGGTCGAATTCTCATACAACAACAGTTATCATTCTACAATCAAGATGGCTCCTTTTGAAGCTTTGTACGGTCGAAAATGCAGAACTCCTACTTGTTGGCGTGAAACAGGTGAATCGCCAATAGCAGGACCTGCCCTTCTACAGTTGACTCATGAAAAGATTCAACTCGTTAGAAGGAACATTCTTGAAGCTCAAAGCAGGCAGAAGTCATATTATGATAATCGGCATAGATCAATCAGTTTTGCAGTTAACGATTGGGTGATGTTAAAAGTATCCCCAATGAAGAATGTGGTGCGTTTTATTAAACGAAACAAGCTAGCTCCGAGATTTATTGGTCCGTTCAAAATTGTGGAAAAGATTGGAAATCAATCTTATCGTCTTGAACTACCAGTGGACTTAGCTGGAATACATCCTGTATTCCATGTTAGTCACTTAAGAAAGAGTTTAGCAGACGAAAGAGAAGTGCAGATACCACACGTTAACTTGCAAATTGATGAGAAGCTTCGCGTGGTTGAAGAGCCAGAACGTATTCTGGACTCGAAGACCAAAAAGCTTCGGAATAAAGAAATACAGATGGTGCTTGTCCAGTGGAAACACCACAAAGGTTCGCATCAGTCTTGGGAATCGAGAGATGTCATGAAAGCAACTTATCCCAGTCTGTTCGAACGTAGCTAACTTCGGGGACGAAGTTTATGCGTGGTGGAGCCCATTCTGTAACAACCTAACTTTTATCAGTCATGTACTAATTCATTTTGAGATGATAATATAATTTTGTTATATTATTTATGTTATAAATATTAATCAAGAATGAAAATTTATTAAGTAAATATAATTTAAAATTATATTTATGATATAATTAATTTGTTTAAAATAAAAGAGATGTATTATACAAAAATAGAAGTGGGTTAAAATTAAATAAGGTATAAAAACCGAAATTATGATCAATTAAGATCATTAATTTCAATTTTACTCTCTCTCTCTAATATCTCTCTAATCTCTCGGCAACTTCACAAAAGATTCAAGAATTCACATTTAAATTGCAATTAATTGAAGATTTTATTCAAGAAGAAGTTACAAGGAGTTCCAATAAACATCAAACTACAAAGAATTTAAGGTAAAATTCATTTATTATTCGAAATATTATGTTTTGGTTCGGTTTTGAGAAAAACCAAAACCAAAGAATGAAAGTGTGAGATTTAGGTGTTGCATGTATATGAAATTAGTATATTATGATGATATTTAGTTAATAGAAGTAATAGAAACAAAAATTTTGGGTTAGATCATCCAAAATATGGAAGAAATCGGAAATTTTGACAAAATAGTGTTCTTGACAAAATTTCGTATTTTTGGATGATCTTGATTAAATTAAGATGTTTTTGATCAAAGAAATTATATAAAAACATTCAAATAATGATATTACAGCATTATAATACATTGCATGTCGATATAAATGAGTTTTAGTGAAATTTGACAAAAATCCGTATGAGTATAAATAAGAACATCAAGAACAAATTCTGGGCAAAATACCAAGTGAAGGATCCGAATTCGGATATACCCGAATTCGGATGAGGTGTTCAAATTCGGATTCTATTCTAAATTCGGATCTGGCTTGGTCCCAATTTCGGATATAACATCTCGGATCTTGAAGGATCGGAATTTGGTACCTATATTGATCATAATTAGGAATTATGCTTAAATTCGGTTCCTAAGAATTTATTTCGGATAGTAGTCCGGACCTTACTTGATCCGAATCCGGATCCCTACTTCGGACCCAATTCGGATATTTCCGAATTCAGATGTTTAATTCGGACGAATTCTATTTCGGACATTAAGTATATTTCGGATCCTATGAATTTTAATGATCCTAATTCGATTCCCAAAATATTCTAAATTCGGATGGTTGTTTCGGATCCAGCATGGTCCGAATTTGGTTATCTATTTTGAAAGGGGTGAACCGAATTCGCATGACAGATCCGGATTGGTCCGAATTCGGATGGCCAATCCGGATGGTCCGAAATTGATAGGTCTGAAATCACATGAAATATTTAATATTTTGAAGGAACAAAGAAAATAAACAAATGAAAGATTGAAAAGATTATCAGTTATCAGAATCAGATAGAATTACAGATTTTAATGATGATGATAAAGATGATGAAAATTGACATGATATTATCATGAATGAATTTGAACAGGTTCAGTATATTCTGAACAAAGATTTAAAGACTTAAAGACTTGAAAGCGGGTCTCTGATTTGAAAAGAATTGACAGATTACAGATTGACAAAATCCTGAGATAACTCAGGTGGCAGATTCATATATCTGTTTGACCAAGACCCAGACCTGTGAGTTATAGATATTCAGATTGAACATGCATAGATCCGGTTGAGATATATTGCTGTTGTTAGATTTATTGACGTTCACTTTATCAGCTGGAATGAGACCTGTGCACACCATGGATGGGTGTTGCCCAGTGGATCATGATAGCTATTTGATTATCTTTTCATATTGCATTTAATATTGCTTCAGACTTTGCTTTATAATTCATTGCTATCATGACTTCTAATACATATGCTTACATCATTGATCAGACATTTGATAGATTGATTCAGCTTGACTAGCCCTTATGGTCTTTTGTTCTAGACCCGACTATTTCACCAGTTCTTATGAACTTGGTAATGACCTCCGATGTTCCGCCATATTGACTTACTGGTAGCTAGCCCAGTATGTGGCTGATCCCCACGATTTAAGCGTGAGTGTGGCTTGAACATCATCCGATTCTATGATTCTATATCTCAATCATGAGGGCTGTAGCGGCAGCCAAGACATATCACGCTAAGATTAATGACTCCGCTTGACACGCATGTTGATATTGAAAATCTATAAACTCACTAAGCTTTGCTTACAGATGTTGCATTAATATTTTACAGGAAAAGCCAAAGGAAAATCACCTGCAGCACCTAGTACTTAGGTCATTCAAGATCCAAGTTTTGAAGATTTTCTAGACCACTACTCAACAAACCTTTCTGGTACTGATTGGAATACAACAATTGTGGTGGTTCCGGGAAGACTTGATGTAATGTCTAATGTTATGATTAGATTAGATGTTACCCTTTTATAATTTTATTTTGAAATATGTAACTTAAATCCTAATGTGTAATGTACATGTAATTAATAATTCCGCAATTAATTACCCTATCTTAGAATGGTTGATATTGTATTGCATAATGTGGGACCTAGACTCTGAGGACTGATCCGGAAGGGGAGGTCTTCACACAGCGGTCCTGAGCAATGCAAGTAATCAAGGAACATGAAGCAGGAGTTGTCCAGATTCATCAGTGTCTATCATACGTTCCTAGCATACAATTAATTTATCAAGGAACATGCAGCAAGTAATGTTTCCATACAAGTCAGTAACAATCATCAATAAGTACCGAAACATATGCAAGTAAGTAATGCAATCTGTCACTCACAGCGGTCCTCAGCAATGCAAGTAATCAATGAACATGCAACAACAGTTGTCAAGTTTCAACAATGTCTATCATACGTTCCTAGCATACAATTAAGTAATCAAGGAACATGCAGCAGGAGTTGTCCAGTTTCAGTAGTGTCTATCATACGTTCCTAACATATAATTAAGTAATCAAGGAACAAGCAACAACAGTCGTCCAGTTTCAACAGTGTCTATCATACGTTCCTAGCATATAATTAAGTAATCAAGGAACATGCAGCAGCAGTTGTCCAGTTTCAACAGTGTCTATCATACGTTCCTAGCATACAATTATGTAATCAAGGAACATGCATCCAGTATCAGTTGTGTCCATCATACGTTCCTAACATACAATTAAGTAATCAAGGAACATGAAGCAGGAGTTGTCCAGATTCATCAGTGTCTATCATACATTCCTAACTTACAATTAAGTAATCAAGGAACATAAAGCAGGAGTTGTCCAGTTTCATCAGTGTCTATCATGCATTCCTAATATACAATTAAGTAATCAAGGAACATAAAGCAGGAGTTGTCCAGTTTCATCAGTGTCTATCATACATTCCTAACTTACAATTAAGTAATCAAGGAACATAAAGCAGGAGTTGTCCAGTTTCATCAGTGTCCATCATACATTCCTAATATACAATTAAGTAATCAAGGACCATGAAGCCGGAGTTGTCCAGTTTCACTAGTGTTTTAATAGTCTATCATACGTTCCTAGCATACAATTAAGTAATCAAGGAACAGGAAGCAACAATTGTCCAGTTTCATCAGTGTCTATCATACGTTGCAAGTAATCAAGGAACATGCAGCAGCAGTTGTCCAGTTTCAGTAGTGTCTATCATACGTTCCTAGCATACAAATAAGTAATCAATGAACATGCAGCAACAGTTGTCCAGTTTCAGCAGTGTCTATCATACGTTCCTAACATACAATTAAATAATCAAGGAACAAGCAGCAGTGCAAGTAATCAAGGAACACGCAACAACAGTTGTCCAGTTTCAACAATGTCTATCATACGTTCCTAGCATACAATTAATTAATCATTGAACAAGCAGCAGTTGTCCAGTTTTATCAGTGTCTATCATACGTTCCTAACATACAATTAAGTAATCATGGAACAGGCAGCAGCAGTTGTCCAGTTTCAGTAGTGTCTATCATACGTTCCTAACATACAATTAAGGAACATGCAACAACAGTTGTCCATTTTCAACAATGTCTATCATACGTTCCTAACATACAATTAAGTAATCAAGGAACAAGCAACAACAGTTGTCCAGTTTCAACAGTGTCTATCATACGTTCCTAGCATACAATTAAGTAATCAATGAACATGCAGCAGCAGTTGTCCAGTTTCAAAAAAGTCTATCATACGTTCCTAGCATACAATTAAGTAATAAAATAACATGCAGCAGCAGTTGTCCAGTTTCAGTAGTGTCTATCATACGTTCCTAGCATACAATTAAGTAATCAAGGAACATGCAGCATCAGTTGTCTAGTTTCATCAGTCAGCAGCTGTTGTCCAGTCTCAATAGTGTCTATCATACGTTCCTAACATACAATTAAGTAATCAAGGATCATGCAGCAGTAGTTGTCCAGTTTCAGTAGTGTCTATCATACATTCCTAGCATACAATTAATTAATCATTGAACAAGCAGCAGCAGATGTCCAGTTTCTACAATGTCTATCATACGTTCCTAGCATACAATTAAGTAATCAAGGAACAAGCAGCAGCAGATGTTTCCATACAAGTCAGTAACAATCACCAACAAGTACCGAAACATATGCAAGTAAGTAATGCAATCTGTCACTCACAGCGGTCCTGAGCAATGCAAGTAATCAATGAACATGCAACAACAGTTGTCAAGTTTCAACAATGTCTATCATACGTTCCTAGCATACAATTAAGTAATCAAGGAACATGCAACAGGAGTTGTCCAGTTTCAGTAGTGTCTATCATACGTTCCTAACATACAATTAAGTAATCAAGGAACAAGCAACAACAGTCGTCCAGTTTCAACAGTGTCTATCATACGTTCCTAGCATATAATTAAGTAATCAAGGAACATGCAGCAACAATTGTCCAGTTTCAACAGTGTCTATCATACGTTCCTAGCATACAATTATGTAATCAAGGAACATGCATCCAGTTTCAGCAGTGTCTATCATACGTTCCTAACATACAATTAAGTAATCAAGGAACATGAAGCAGGAGTTGTCCAGATTCATCAGTGTCTATCATACATTACTAACATACAATTAAGTAATCAAGGAACATAAAGCAGGAGTTGTCCAGTTTCATCAGTGTCTATCATACATTCCTAATATACAATTAAGTAATCAAGGAACATGAAGCAGGAGTTGTCCAGTTTCAGTAGTGTTTTAATTGTCTATCATACGTTCCTAGCATACAATTAAGTAATCAAGGAACAGGCAACAACAGTTGTCCAGATTCATCAGTGTCTATCATACGTTGCAAGTAATCAAGGAACAAGCAACAGCAGTTGTCCAGTTTCAGTAGTGTCTATCATACGTTCCTAGCATACAAATAAGTGATCAAGGAACATGCAGCAACAGTTGTCCAGTTTCAGCCGTGTCTATCATACGTTCCTAACATACAATTAAATAATCAAGGAACTAGCAGCAGTGCAAGTAATCAAGGAACATGCAACAACAGTTGTCCAGTTTCAAAAATGTCTATCATACGTTCGTAGCATACAATTAATTAATCATTAAACAAGCAGCAGTTGTCCAGTTTCATCAGTGTCTATCATACGTTCCTAACATACAATTAAGTAATCATGGAACAGGCAGCAGCAGTTGTCCAGTTTCAGTAGTGTCTATCATATGTCCCTAACATACAATTAAGGAACATGCAACAACGGTTATCCATTTTCAACAATGTCTATCATACGTTCCTAACATACAATTAAGTAATCAAGGAACAAGCAACAACAGTTGTCCAGTTTCAACAGTGTCTATCATACGTTCCTAGCATACAATTAAGTAATCAATGAACATGCAGCTGTAGTTGTCCAGTTTCAAAAAAGTCTATCATACGTTCCTAGCATACAATTAAGTAATCAAGGAACATGCAGCAGAAGTTGTCCAGTTTCAGTAGTGTCTATCATACGTTCCTAGCATACAATTAAGTAATCAAGGAACATGCAGCAGTAGTTGTCCAGTTTCAGTAGTGTCTATCATACATTCCTAGCATACAATTAATTAATCATTGAACAAGCAGCAGCAGATGTCCAGTTTCAACAATGTCTATCATATGTTCCTAGCATACAATTAAGTAATCAAGGAACAAGCAGCAGCAGATGTTTCCATACAAGTCAGTGACAATCACCAATAAGTACCGAAATATATGCAAGTAAGTAATGCAATCTGTCACTCACAGCGGTCCTGAGCAATGCAAGTAATCAAGGAACATGCAACAACAGTTGTCCAGTTTCAACAATCTCTATCATACGTTCCTAACATACAATTAATTAATCAAGGAAGAGGCAGCAGCAGTTGTCCAGTTCAGTAGTGTCTATCGTACGTTCCTAACATATAATTAACTAATCAAGGAACAGGCAGCAACAATTATCCAGTTTCAGCAGTGTCTATCATACGTTCCTAGCATACAATTAAGTAATCAAGGAACAGGCAGCAACAGATGGTTCCATACAAGTCAGGAACAATCACCAATAAGTACCGAAACACATTGTTGAAACTGGACAACTGTTGCTGCTTGTTCCTTGATTACTTAATTGTATGCTAGGAACATATGATGGACATTGTTGAAACTGGACAACTGTTGTTGCATGTTCATTGATTACTTGTATTGCTTAGGACCGCTATGAGTGACAGATTGCATTACTTACTTGCAAATGTTTCGGTACTTATTGGTGATTGTAACTGACTTGTATGGAAAGCATGTTCCTTGATTACGTGCATTTCTCAGGACCGCTGTGAGTGTCTATCATACGTTCCTAGCATACAATTAAGTAATCAATGAACACGCAACAACAGTTGTCTAGTTTCAACAGTGTCTATCATACGTTCCTACCATACAATTAAGTAATCATTGAACAAGCAGCAGCAGTTGTCCAGTTTCAACAATGTCTATCATACGTTCCTAGCATACAATTAAGTAATCAAGGAACATGTAGCAGCAGATGTTTCCATACATGTCAGTAACAATCACCAATACGTATCGAAACATATGCAAGTAAGAAAGCATATGTTCAATGAACAGGAAGCATGTTCCTTGATTACTTAATTGTATGTTAGGAACTTATGATCGACACTGCTGAAACTGGACAACTGCTGCTGCATGTTCCTTGATTACTTAATTGTATGTTAGGAACTTATGATAGACACTACTAAAACTGGACAACTGCTACTGCATTTTCCTTGATTACTTAATTGTATGCTAGGATCGTATGATAGACATTATTGAAACTGAACAGGTAGCAGCAGTTGTCCAGTTTCAGTAGTGTTTATCATACGTTCCTAACATACAATTAAGGAACATGCAACAACAGTTGTCCAGTTTCAACAATATCTATCATACGTTCCTAACATACAATTAAGTAATAAAGGAACAAGCAACAACAGTTGTCCAGTTTTAACAGTGTCTATCATACGTTCCTAGCATACAATTTAGTAATCAATGAACATGCAGCAGCAGTTGTCCAGTTTCAACAATGTCTATCATACGTTCCTAGCATACAGTTAAGTAATCAAGGAACATGCAACAGTAGTTGTCCAGTTTCAGTATTGTCTATCATACGTTCCTAGCATACAATTAAGTAATCAAGGAACAGGCAGCAACAGATGTCCAGTTTTAGTAGTGTCTATCATACGTTCCTAACATACAAATAAGTAATCAAAGAACATGCAGCAGCAGTTGTCCAGTTTCAGTAGTGTCTATCATACGATCCTAAGAGAGAGAGGAGTACAAAGCCGCCCGCATGCGGCTCCTCCACGTCAGCGCAACCCCGGCGGCTACACTACCCCCGCCCCCCGGCCCCGCCTAAATCCTTCCCCAGCCCGGCTCCCTCTCCCCGCTCCACCCCGCTCCCCTTGTTGTCCTTTTGTGCGCCCAACGGTCTAGTGACCGTTTGAATTTAAAAAAAAAATTAATAATTTTTTTTTCTATATAAATACCTATCTTCCCAATACATTTAACTCACATCTTTCCCAATACATTTAACTCCCATTTCTCTCAATCTATACACATTCAAAATTCTCTCTTTCATTTAACCTAAAATTTTTTCCAATCAATCACAATTTTATTTTTATTGTGATGGAACCGTATACTACGTCTTCGTCGTCAAATTCATCAACCAAAAGTCATCCGAAGACGAATCTCAAAATTATCAAGAACTCTTTCAAGAATTTATAAATGCCAGCTCTCCGCAACCTAGACGAAGAATTCCAATTCAGAGAGACCGAGCAGCTGCAAATGAACGTCGGAGGCGCAATTATTTTACTCAAAATCCTGTCTATGGAGATGATATGTTCAGAAGGAGGTTCCGGATGCGCAAAGAACTATTCCTACGAATAGTTTACGATATGGAGCAACACTTTGAATATTTTACCTTGCGATGGGATGCTCGAGGTAGAAGGGGATTTACCGCGTTACAAAAATGCACATCTGCTATTCGGCAACTCGCATATGGCATGGTGACTGATTCGATTGACGACTCTCTTTTTATGTCTGAAAGAACTTCGCGTGAAACCTTGCAACAATTCTGTAAGGGAATTATTCAGCTATACAGACGCAAATATTTGCATAAATCGACTGAATCTTATGTTCATCAGTTGTACGTGTTCCATGAAGCAAAACATCGATTTCGTGGAATGCTTGGCAGCATTGACTGTACACATTGGGCATGGAGAAATTGCCCTACAGAATGGCGAGGACAATATACGCGAGGCGATCACCAATATCCGACAATTATGTTGGAAGCCGTTGCATCACAAGATTTATGGATTTGGCATGCATTTTTTGGCGTCGCGGGTTCCAACAACGACATCAATGTGATTAATCAATCACCAGTATTCAACGACGTTTTAAACGGGATCGCACCAGTTGTTCCTTCTGTTATTAACGGAACAGAATACAAACATGGGTACTATCTAACCGACGGGATATATCCCGAGTGGGCGACTTTTATGAAAGCTTTTTCGTGTCCAACCGATGACAAACGAAAAAGATTCAAGGCAGCACGAGTCGGCAAGAAAAGACATCGAACGAGCTTTTGGTGTACTCAAATCTCGTTTTGCTATATTAAACAACCCCGCACGACCATGGCACCCAAATAAAATTAGACACATCATGTATGATTGTGTCATATTACACAATATGATCTTAGAAGACGAAGGGTTCGCGATATGTTCATTTCAAGAAACCGAGCTTCCATCCAATCAACATTCTGCTTCCAATGAAGTATATCAAAATACGTTACTGGAAATTCGTAATCGGGAAACACACAATAACCTTCGCTCAGATCTTGTGGAACATATTGCACTTGCCCAAATACCAAATTTAGACGGCTAGTTTGTATTTTTTTAATGTTCAATCGTAATTTTAGTTTTTATTTATTGTTATGTATTTTTTTTTATTTTAATTCGGTAATTTTTAATTTTTAGTTTATGTAATAGTTTTTAAATATTTTATGAAATTAATTATTTTAATTCTAGTATTTGTTTTGTTAGTTAAAATTAATTAAAATGTTAAAAAAATTAAGAAAGATGGAAAGGTTAAGAAAGGTGGGTATTTCCTAGTTAGAAAGGTGGGGAAAGGTGGAGAGAGAAAAGCTGATGTAGCGCTGACGTGTACAGAAAGGTGGGTTTGGGATAGGTGGGTACTCCCACCACTCTAACATACAATTAAGTAGTCAAGAAAAAAGCAACAACAGTTGTCCAGTTTCAACAGTGTATATCATACGTTCCTAGCATACAATTAAGTAATCAATGAACATGCAGCAGCAGTTGTCCAGTTTTAATACATGTCTATCATACGTTCCTAACATACAATTAAGTAATCAAGGAACAGTCCATACAAATCAGTAACAATCACAAATAAGTACCGAAACATATGCAAGTAAGTAATGCAATCTGTCACTCACAGTGGTCCTGAGCAATGCAAGTAATCAAGGAACAAGCAGCAACAGAGGTTTCCATACAAGTCAGTAACAATCACCAATAAGTACCGAAACATATGCAAGTAAGTAATGCAATCTGTCACACACATCGGTCCTAAGCAATGCAAGTAATCAATGAACATGCAACAACAGTTGTCCAGTTTCAACAGTGTCTGTCATACATTCATAGCATACAATTAAGTAATCAAGGAACATGAGGCAGGAGTTGTCCAGTTTCAGCAATGTCTATCATACGTTCCTAGCATACAATTAAGTAATCAAGGAACATGCACCAACAGTTGTCCAGATTCATCAGTGTCTATCATACATTACTAACTTACAATTAAGTAATCAAGGAACATGCAGCAGGAGTTGTCCAGTTTCATCAGTGTCTATCATACGTTCCTAGCATAAAATTAAGTAATCATTGAACAAGTAGCAGTAGATGTCCAGTTTCAACAATGTCTATCATACGTTCCTAGCATACAATAAAGTAATCAAGGAACAAGCAGCAGCAGATGTTTCCATACAAGTAAGTAACAATCACCAATAAGTGCCGAAACATATGCAAGTAAGTAATGCAATCTGTCACTCACAGCTGTCCTGAGCAATGCAAGTAAGTAATCAAGGAACACGCAACAACAGTTGTCCAGTTTCAACAATGTCTATCATACGTTGCAAGTAATCAAGGAATATGCAACAGCAGTTGTCCACTTTCAGTAGTGTCTATCATACGTTCATAGCATACAATTAAGTAATCAAGGAACAAGCAGCAGCAGATGTTTCCATACAAGTAAGTAACAATCACCAATAAGTACCGAAACATATGCAAGTAAGTAGTGCAATCTGTCACTGAGCAATGCAACTAAGTAATCAAGGAACATGCAACAACAGTTGTCCAGTTTCAACAATGTATATTATACGTTCCTAGCATACAATTAAGTAATCAATGAACATGCAGCAGCAGTTGTCCAATTTTAATACATGTCTATCATACGTTCCTAACATACAATTAAGTAATGAAGGAACAGTCCATACAAATCAGTAACAATCACAAATAAGTACCGAAACATATGCAAGTAAGTAATGCAATCTGTCACTCACAGTGGTCCTGAGCAATGCAAGTAATCAACGAACAAGCAGCAGCAGATGTTTCCATACAAGTCAGTAACAATCACCAATAAGTACCGAAACATATGCAAGTAAGTAATGCAATCTGTCACACACATCGGTCCTAAGCAATTCAAGTAATCAATGAACATGCAACAACAGTTGCCCAGTTTCAACAGTGTCTGTCATACATTCCTAGCATACAATTAAGTAATCAAGGAACATGAGGCAGGAGTTGTCCAGTTTAAGCAGTGTCTATCATACGTTCCTAGCATACAATTAAGTCATCAAGGAACATGCAGCTGCAGTTGTCCAGTTTCAACAGTGTCAATCATTCGTTCCTAGCATACAATTAAGTAAACAAGGAACATGCACCAACAGTTGTCCAGATTCATCAGTGTCTATCATACATTACTAACTTACAATTAAGTAATCAAGGAACATGCAGCAGGAGTTGTCCAGTTTCATCAGTGTCTATCATACGTTCCTAGCATACAATTAAGTAATCATTGAACAAGCAGCAGCAGATGTCCAGTTTCAACAATGTCTATCATACGTTCCTAGCATACAATAAAGTAATCAAGGAACAAGCAGAAGCATATGTTTCCATACAAGTAAGTAACAATCACCAATAAGTACCGAAACATATGCAAGTAAGTAATGCCATCTGTCACTCACAGCGGTCCTGAGCAATGCAAGTAAGTAATCAAGGAACATGCAACAACAGTTGTCCAGTTTCAACAATGTCTATCATACGTTGCAAGTAATCAAGGAACATGCAACAGCAGTTGTCCAGTTTCAGTAGTGTCTATCATACGTTCATAGCATACAATTAAGTAATCAAGGAACAAGCAGCAGCAGATGTTCCCATACAAGTAAGTAACAATCACCAATAAGTACCGAAACATATGCAAGTAAGTAATGCAATCTGTCACTCACAGCGGTCCTGGGCAATGCAAGTAAGTAATCAAGGAACATGAAGCAGGAGTTGTCCAGTTTCAACAATGTCTATCTTACGTTCCTAACATACAATTAAGTAATCAAGGAACAGGCAGCAACAGATGTTTCCATACAAGTCAGTAACAATCACAAATGAGTACCGAAACATGTGCAAGTAAGTAATGCAATTTGTCACTAACAGCGGTCCTGAGCAATGCAAGTAATCAATGAACATGCAACAACAGTTGTCCAGCTTCAATAATGTCTATCATACGTTCCTAGCATACAATTAAGTAATCAAGGAACATGAAGCAGGAGTTGTCCAGATTTAGTAGTGTCTATTATACGTTCCTAGCATACAATAAAGTAATCAAGGAACATGCAGCAGCAGTTGTCCAGATTCATCAAGGAACAGGCAGCAACAGATGTTTCCATACAAGTCAGTAACAGTCACAAATAAGTACTGAAACATATGCAAGTAAGTAATGCAATCTGTCACTCACAGCGGTCCTGAGCAATGCAAGTAGTCAATGAACATGCAACAACAGTTGTACAGTTTCAACAATGTCTATCATACGTTCCTAGCATACAATTAAGTAATCAAGGAAAAGGCAGCAACAGATGTTTCCATACAAGCTAGTAACAATCACCAATAAGTACCGAAAGATATGCAAGTAAGTAATACAATCTGTCACTCACAGCGGTCCTGAGCAATGCATGTAATCAAGGAACATGCAGCAGGATTTGTCTAGATTCAACAGTGTCTATCATACGTTCCTAACATACAATTAAGTAATCAAGGAACAAGCAGCAACAGATGTTTCCATACAAGTCAGTAACAATCACCAATAAGTACCGAAATATATGCAAGTAAGTAATCCAATTTGTCACTCACAGCGGTCCTCAGCAAGGCAAGTAATCAATGAACATGCATCAACAGTTGTCCAGTTTCAACAATGTCTATCATACGTTCCTACCGTACAATTAAGTAATCAAGGAACATGAAGTACCAGATGTTTCCATACAAGTCAGTAGCAATCACCAATAAGTACCGAAACATATGCAAGTAAGTAAGCAATCTGTCACTCACGTCGGTCCTGAGCAATGCAAGTAATCAATGAACATGCAACAATAGTTGTCCAGTTTCAACAGTGTCTGTCATACATTCATAGCATACAATTAAGTAATCAAGGAACATGAGGCAGGAGTTGTCCAGTTTCAGCAATGTCTATCATACGTTCCTAGCATACAATTAAGTAATCAAGGAACATGCACCAACAATTGTCCAGATTCATCAGTGTCTATCATACATTACTAACTTACAATTAAGTAATCAAGGAACATGCAGCAGGAGTTGTCCAGTTTCATCAGTGTCTATCATACGTTCCTAGCATAAAAATAAGTAATCATTGAACAAGCAGCAGCAGATGTCCAGTTTCAACAATGTCTATCATACGTTCCTAGCATACAATAAAGTAATCAAGGAACAAGCAGCAGCAGATGTTTCCATACAAGTAAGTAACAATCACCAATAAGTGCCGAAACATATGCAAGTAAGTAATGCAATCTGTCACTCACAGCTGTCCTGAGCAATGCAAGTAAGTAATCAAGGAACACGCAACAACAGTTGTCCAGTTTCAACAATGTCTATCATACGTTGCAAGTAATCAAGGAACATGCAACAGCAGTTGTCCACTTTCAGTAGTGTCTATCATACGTTCATAGCATACAATTAAGTAATCAAGGAACAAGCAGCAGCAGATGTTTCCATACAAGTAAGTAACAATCACCAATAAGTACCGAAACATATGCAAGTAAGTAGTGCAATCTGTCACTTAGCAATGCAACTAAGTAATCAAGGAACATGCAACAACAGTTGTCCAGTTTCAACAGTGTATATCATACGTTCCTAGCATACAATTAAGTAATCAATGAACATGCAGCAGCAGTTGTCCAATTTTAATACATGTCTATCATACGTTCCTAACATACAATTAAGTAATCTAGGAACAGCCCATACAAATCAGTAACAATCACAAATAAGTACCGAAACATATGCAAGTAAGTAATGCAATCTGTCACTCACAGTGGTCCTGAGCAATGCAAGTAATCAACGAACAAGCAGCAGCAGATGTTTCCATACAAGTCAGTAACAATCACCAATAAGTACCAAAACATATGCAAGTAAGTAATGCAATCTGTCACACACATCGGTCCTAAGCAATTCAAGTAATCAATGAACATGCAACAACAGTTGCCCAGTTTCAACAGTGTCTGTCATACATTCCTAGCATACAATTAAGTAATCAAGGAACATGAGGCAGGAGTTGTCCAGTTTCAGCAGTGTCTATCATACGTTCCTAGGATACAATTAAGTCATCAAGGAACATGCAGCTGCAGTTGTCCAGTTTCAACAGTGTCAATCATTCGTTCCTAGCATACAATTAAGTAATCAAGGAACATGCACCAACAGTTGTCCAGATTCATCAGTGTCTATCATACATTACTAACTTACAATTAAGTAATCAAGGAACATGCAGCAGGAGTTGTCCAGTTTCATCAGTGTCTATCATACGTTCCTAGCATACATTTAAGTAATCATTGAACAAGCAGCAGCAGATGTCCAGTTTCAACAATGTCTATCATACGTTCCTAGCATACAATAAAGTAATCAAGGAACAAGCAGAAGCATATGTTTCCATACAAGTAAGTAACAATCACCAATAAGTACCGAAACATATGCAAGTAAGTAATGCCATCTGTCACTCACAGCGGTCCTGAGCAATGCAAGTAAGTAATCAAGGAACATGCAACAACAGTTGTCCAGTTTCAACAATGTCTATCATACGTTGCAAGTAATCAAGGAACATGCAACAGCAGTTGTCCAGTTTCAGTAGTGTCTATCATACGTTCATAGCATACAATTAAGTAATCAAGGAACAAGCAGCAGCAGATGTTTCCATACAAGTAAGTAACAATCACAAATGAGTACCGAAACATACGCAAGTAAGTAATGCAATCTGTCACTCACAGCGGTCCTGGGCAATGCAAGTAAGTAATCAAGGAACATGAAGCAGGAGTTGTCGAGTTTCAACAATGTCTATCATACGTTCCTAACATACAATTAAGTAATCAAGGAACAGGCAGCAACAGATGTTTCCATACAAGTCAGTAACAATCACAAATGAGTACCGAAACATGTGCAAGTAAGTAATGCAATTTGTCACTCACAGCGGTCCTGAGCAATGCAAGTAATCAATGAACATGCAACAACAGTTGTCCAGCTTCAATAATGTCTATCATACGTTCCTAGCATACAATTAAGTAATCAAGGAACATGAAGTACCAGATGTTTCCATACAAGTCAGTAACAATAACCAATAAGTACCGAAACATATGCAAGTAAGTAATACAATCTGTCACTCACAGCGGTCCTGAGCAATGCATGTAATCAAGGAACATGCAGCAGGATTTGTCTAGAGTCAACAGTGTCTATCATACGTTCCTAACATACAATTAAGTAATCAAGGAACAAGCAGCAACAGATGTTTCCATACAAGTCAGTAACAATCATCAATAAGTACCGAAATATATGCAAGTAAGTAATCCAATTTGTCACTCACAGCGGTCCTCAGCAAGGCAAGTAATCAATGAACATGCATCAACAGTTGTCCAGTTTCAACAATGTCTATCATACGTTCCTACCGTACAATTAAGTAATCAAGGAACATGAAGTACCAGATGTTTCCATACAAGTCAGTAGCAATCACCAATAAGTACCGAAACATATGCAAGTAAGGAAGCAATCTGTCACTCACGTCGGTCCTGAGCAATGCAAGTAATCAATGAACATGCAACAATAGTTTTCCAGTTTCAACAATGTCTATCATACGTTCCTAGCGTACAATTAAGTAGTCATGGAATATGAAGCAGCAATGCAAGTAATCAATGAACAATCACCAATAAGTACCGAAACATATGCAAGTAAGTAATGCAATCTGTCACTCACATCGGTCCTGAGCAATGCAAGATATCAATGAACATGCAACAACAGTTGTCCAGTTTCAATGATGTCTATTATACGTTCCTAACATACAATTAAGTAGTCAAGGAACATGCAACAACAATTGTCCGGTTTCAACAATGTCTATCATACGTTCCTAACATACAATTAAATAATCAAGGAACATGAAGCAGGAGTTGTCCAGTTTCAACAATGTCTATCAAACGTTCCTAACATGCAATTAAGTAATCAAGGAACATGAAGCAGGAGTTGTCCAGATTCAGCAGTGTCTATCAAACGTTCCTAGCATACAATTAAGTAATCAAGGAACAGGTAGCAACAGATGTTTCCATACAAGTCAGTAACAACCACCAATAAGTACCGAAACATGTGCAAGTAAGTAATGCAATCTGCTACTCACAGCGTTCCTGACCAATGCAAGTAATCAAGGAACATGAAACAGGAGTTGTCCAGATTCATCAGTGCCTATCATACATTCCTAACATACAATTAAGTAATCAAGGAACATGCAGCAGCAGTTGTCCAGTTTCAGTAGTGTCTATCATACGTTCCTAACATACAATTAAGTAATCAAGGAACATGCAGCAGCAGTTGCCCAGTTTCAGTAGTGTCTATCATACGTTCCTAACATACAATTAAGTAATCAAGGAACAAGCAGCAGCAGATGTATCCATACAAGTCAGTAACAATACCAATAAGTACCGAAACATATGCAAGTAAGTAATGCAATCTGCCACTCACAGCGTTCCTGAACAATGCAAGTAATCAAGGAACATGAAACAGGAGTTGTCCAGATTCATCAGTGTCTATCATATATTCCTAACATACAAATAAGTAATCAAGGAACATGCAGCAGCAGGTGTCCAGTTTCAGTAGTGTCTATCATACGTTCCTAACATACAATTAAGTAATCAAGGAACATGCAGCAGCAGTTGTCCAGTTTCAGTAGTGTCTATCATACGTTCCTAACACACAATTAAGTAATCAAGGAACAAGCAGCAGCAGATGTTTCAATACAAGTCAGTAACAATCACCAATAAGTACCGAACATATGCAAGTAAGTAATGCAATCTGTCACTCACATCGGTCCTGAGCAATGCAAGTAATCAAGGAACATGCAGCAGCAGTTGTCCAGTTTCAACAATGTCTATCATATGTTCCTAGCATACAATTAAGTAATCAAGGAACATGAAGCAGGAGTTGTCCAGATTTAGTAGTGTCTATTATACGTTCCTAGCATACAATTAAGTAATTAAGGAACATGCGGCAGCAGTTGTCCAGATTCGCAAGGAACAGGCAGCAATAGATGTTTCCATACAAGTCAGTAACAATCACCAATAAGTACCGAAACATATGCAAGTAAGTAATGCAATCTGTCACTCACATCGGTCCTGAGCAATGCAAGTAATCAAGGAACATGAAGCAGGAGTTGCCCAGTTTCAACAATGTCTATCATACGTTCCTAACATACAATTAAGTAATCAAGGAACAGGCAGCAACAGATGTTTCCATGCAAGTCAGTAACAATCACAAATAAGTACTGAAACATTTGCAAGTAAGTAATGCAATCTGTCACTCACAGCGGTCCTGAGCAATGCAAGTAATCAATGAACATGCAACAACAGTTGTCCAGTTTCAAGAATGTCTATCATACGTTCCTAGCATACAATTAAGTAATCAAGAAAAGGGCAGCAACAGATGTTTCCATACAAGTCAGTAACAATCACCAATAAGTACCGAAACATATGCAAGTAAGTAATACAATCTGTCACTGACAGCGGTCCTGAGCAATGCATGTAATCAAGGAACATGCAGCAGGATTTGTCTAGATTCAGCAGTGTCTATCATACGTTCCTAACATACAATTAAGTAATCAAGGAACAAGCAGCAGCAGATGTTTCCATACAACTCAGTAACAATCACCAATAAGTACCGAAACATATGCAAGTAAGTAATCCAATCTGTCACTCACATCGGTCCTCGGCAAGGCAAGTAATCAATGAACATGCAACAACAGTTGTCCAGTTTCAACAATGTCTATCATACGTTCCTAGCATACAGTTAAGTAATCAAGGAACATGAAGTAACAGATGTTTCCATACAAGTCAGTAGCAATCACCAATAAGTACCGAAACATATGCAAGTAAGTAAGCAATCTGTCACTCACATCGAGCCTGAGCAATGCAAGTAATCAATGAAGATGCAACAATAGTTGTCCAGTTTCAACAATGTCTATGATACGTTCCTAGCATACAATTAAGTAATCATGGAATATGAAGCAGCAATGCAAGTAATCAATGAACAATCACCAATAAGTACCGAAACATATGCAAGTAAGTAATGCAATCTGTCACTCACATCGGTCCTGAGCAATGCAAGTTATGAATGAACATGCAGCAACAGTTGTCCAGTTTCAAAGATGTCTATCATACATTCCTAACATACAATTAATTAATAAAGAAACATGCAACAACAGTTGTCCGGTTTCAACAATGTCTATCATACGTTCCTAACATTCAATTAAGTAATCAGGGAACATGAAGCAGGAGTTGTCCAGTTTCAACAATGTCTATCATACGTTCCTAACATACAATTATGTAATCAAGGAACATGAAGCAGGAGTTGTCCAGATTAAGCAGTGTCTATCATACGTTCCTAGCATACAAAATTAAGTAATCAAGGAACAGGCAGCAACAGATGTTTCCATACAAGTCAGTAACAATCACCAATAAGTACCGAAACATGTGCAAGTAAATAATGCAATCTGCCACTCACAGTGTTCCTGAACAATGCACGTAATCAAGGAACATGAAACAGGAGTTGTCCAGATTCATCAGTGTCTATCATACATTCCTAACATACAATTAAGTAATCAAGGAACATGCAGCAGCAGTTGTCCAGTTTCAGTAGGGTCATACGTTCCTAACATACAATTAAGTAATCAAGGAACATGCAGCAGCAGTTGTCCAGTTTCAGTAGTGTCTTTCATACGTTCCTAACATACAATTAAGAAATCAAGTAACAAGCAGGAGCAGAAGTATCCATACAAGTCAGTAACAATCACCAATAAGTACCGAAACATATGCAACTAAGTAATGCAATCTGTCACTCACATCGGTACTGAGCAATGCAAGTAATCAAGGAACATGCAGCAGCAGTTGTCCAGTTTCAACAATGTCTATCATACGTTCCTAGCATATAATTAAGTAATCAAGGAACATGAAGCAGGAGTTGTCCAGATTTAGTAGTGTCTATTATACGTTCCTAGCATACAATTAAGTAATCAAGGAACATGCAGCAGCAGTTGTCCAGATTCATCAAGGAACAGGCAGCAACAGATGTTTCCATACAAGTCAGTAACAATCAGCAATAAGTACCGAAACATATGCAAGTAACTAATGCAATCTGTCACTCACAGCGGTCCTGAGCAATGCAAGTAATCAAGGAACATGTAGCAGCAGTTGTCTAGTTTCAGCAGTGTCTATCGTACGCTCCTAACATACAATTAAGTAATCAAGGAACCTGCAGCAGCAGTTGTCCAGTTTCAGCAGTGTCTATCATACGTTCCTAACATACAATTAAGTAATCAAGGAACAGGCCCGAACAGATGTTTCCATACAAGTCAGTAACAATTACCAATAAGTACTAAAACATATGCAAGTAAGTAATACAATCTGTCACTCACAGCGGTCCTGAGCAATGCATGTAATCAAGGAACATGCTGCAGGATTTGTCCAGATTCAGCAGTGTCTATCATACATTCCTAACATACAATTAAGTAATCAAGGAACAAGCAGCAGCAGATGTTTCCATACAAGTCAGTAACAATCACCAATAAGTACCGAAACATATGCAAGTAAGTATTGCAATCTGTCACTCACATCGGTCCTCAGCAAGGCAAGTAATCAATGAACATGCAACAACAGTTGTCCAGTTTCAACAATGTCTATCATACGTTCCTAGCATACAGTTAAGTAATCAAGGAACATGAAGTAACAGATGTTTCCATACAAGTCAGTAGCAATCACCAATAAGTACCGAAACATATGCAAGTAAGTAAGCAATCTGTCACTCATATCGGTCTTGAGCAATGCAAGTAATCAATGAAGAGGCAACAATAGTTGTCCAGTTTCAACAATGTCTATGATACGTTCCTAGCATACAATTAAGTAATCATGGAATATGAAGCAGCAATGCAAGTAATCAATGAACAATCACCAATAAGTACCGAAACATATGCAAGTAAGTAATGCAATCTGTCACTCACATCGGTCCTGAGCAATGCAAGTTATGAATGAACATGCAGAAACAGTTGTCCAGTTTCAATGATGTCTATCATACATTCCTAACATACAATTAAGTAATAAAGAAACATGCAACAACAGTTGTCCGGTTTCAACAATGTCTATCATACGTTCCTAACATTCAATTAAGTAATCAGGGAACATGAAGCAGGAGTTGTCCAGTTTCAACAATGTCTATCATACGTTCCTAACATACAATTAAGTAATCAAGGAACATGAAGCAGGAGTTGTCCAGATTCAGCTGTGTCTATCATACGTTCCTAGCATACAAAATTAAGTAATCAAGGAACAGGCAGCAATAGATGTTTCCATACAAGTCAGTAACAATCACCAATAAGTAACGAAACATGTGCAAGTAAGTAATGCAATCTGCCACTCACAGCGTTCCTGAACAATGCAAGTAATCAAGGAACATGAAACAGGAGTTGTCCAGATTCATCATTGTCTATCATACATTCCTAACATACAATTAAGTAATCAAGGAACATGCAGCAGCAGTTGTCCAGTTTTAGTAGGGTCTATCATACATTCCTAGCATACAATTAAGTAATCAAGGAACATGAAGCAGGAGTTGTCCAGTTTTAGTAGGGTCTATCATACGTTCCTAGCATACAATTAAGTAATCAAGGAACATGAAGCAGGAGTTGTCCAGATTTAGTAGTGTCTATCATACGTTCCTAGCATACAATTAAGTAATCAAGGAACATGCAGCAGCAGTTGTCCAGATTTAGTAGTGTCTATCATACGTTCCTAGCATACAATTAAGTAATCAAGGAACATGCAGCAGCAGTTGTCCAGATTCATCAAGGAACAGGCAGCAACAGATGTTTCCATACAAGTCAGTAACAATCACCATTAAGTACCGAAACATATGCAAGTAAGTAATGCAATCTTTCACTCACATCGGTCCTGAGCAATGCAAGTAATCAAGGAACATGAAGCAGGAGTTATCCAGTTTCAACAATGTCTATCATACATTCCTAACATATAATTAAGTAATCAAGGAACAGGCACCAACAGATGTTTCCATACAAGTCAGTAACAATCACCAATAAGTACCGAAACATATGCAAGTAAGTAATACAATCTGTCACTCACAGCGGTCCTGAGCAATGCATGTAATCAAGGAACATGCAGCAGGATTTGTCCAGATTCAGCAGTGTCTATCATACATTCCTAACATACAATTAAGTAATCAAGGAACAAGCAGCAGCAGATGTTTCCATACAAGTCAGTAACAATCACCAATAAGTACCGAAACATATGCAAGTAAGTATTGCAATCTGTCACTCACAGCGGTCCTCAGCAAGGCAAGTAATCAATGAACATGCAACAACAGTTGTCCAGTTTCAACAATGTCTATCATACCTTCCTAGCATACAATTAAGTAATCAAGGAACATTAAGCAACAGATGTTTCCATACAAGTCAGTAGCAATCACCAATAAGTACCGAAACATATGCAAGTAAGTAAGCAATCTGTCACCCACATTGGTCCTGAGCAATGCAAGTAATCAATGAACATGCAACAACAGTTGTCCAGTTTCAACAATGTCTATCGTACATTCCTAGCATACAATTAAGTAATCAAGGAACATCCAGCAGCAGTTGTCCAGTTTCAACAATGTCTATCATACGTTCCTAACATACAATTAAGTAGTCAAGGAACAGGCAGCAACAGATATTTCCATACAAGTCAGTAACAATCACAAATAAGTACCAAAACATGTGCAAGTGAGTAATGCAATCTGTCACTCACAGTGGTCCTGAGCAATGCAAGTAATCAACGAACAAGCAGCAGCAGATGTTTCCATACAAGTCAGTAACAATCACCAATAAGTACCAAAACATATGCAAGTAAGTAATGCAATCTGTCACACACATCGGTCCTAAGCAATTCAAGTAATCAATGAACATGCAACAACAGTTGCCCAGTTTCAACAGTGTCTGTCATACATTCCTAGCATACAATTAAGTAATCAAGGAACATGAGGCAGGAGTTGTCCAGTTTCAGCAGTGTCTATCATACGTTCCTAGGATACAATTAAGTCATCAAGGAACATGCAGCTGCAGTTGTCCAGTTTCAACAGTGTCAATCATTCGTTCCTAGCATACAATTAAGTAATCAAGGAACATGCACCAACAGTTGTCCAGATTCATCAGTGTCTATCATACATTACTAACTTACAATTAAGTAATCAAGGAACATGCAGCAGGAGTTGTCCAGTTTCATCAGTGTCTATCATACGTTCCTAGCATACATTTAAGTAATCATTGAACAAGCAGCAGCAGATGTCCAGTTTCAACAATGTCTATCATACGTTCCTAGCATACAATAAAGTAATCAAGGAACAAGCAGAAGCATATGTTTCCATACAAGTAAGTAACAATCACCAATAAGTACCGAAACATATGCAAGTAAGTAATGCCATCTGTCACTCACAGCGGTCCTGAGCAATGCAAGTAAGTAATCAAGGAACATGCAACAACAGTTGTCCAGTTTCAACAATGTCTATCATACGTTGCAAGTAATCAAGGAACATGCAACAGCAGTTGTCCAGTTTCAGTAGTGTCTATCATACGTTCATAGCATACAATTAAGTAATCAAGGAACAAGCAGCAGCAGATGTTTCCATACAAGTAAGTAACAATCACAAATGAGTACCGAAACATACGCAAGTAAGTAATGCAATCTGTCACTCACAGCGGTCCTGGGCAATGCAAGTAAGTAATCAAGGAACATGAAGCAGGAGTTGTCGAGTTTCAACAATGTCTATCATACGTTCCTAACATACAATTAAGTAATCAAGGAACAGGCAGCAACAGATGTTTCCATACAAGTCAGTAACAATCACAAATGAGTACCGAAACATGTGCAAGTAAGTAATGCAATTTGTCACTCACAGCGGTCCTGAGCAATGCAAGTAATCAATGAACATGCAACAACAGTTGTCCAGCTTCAATAATGTCTATCATACGTTCCTAGCATACAATTAAGTAATCAAGGAACATGAAGTACCAGATGTTTCCATACAAGTCAGTAACAATAACCAATAAGTACCGAAACATATGCAAGTAAGTAATACAATCTGTCACTCACAGCGGTCCTGAGCAATGCATGTAATCAAGGAACATGCAGCAGGATTTGTCTAGAGTCAACAGTGTCTATCATACGTTCCTAACATACAATTAAGTAATCAAGGAACAAGCAGCAACAGATGTTTCCATACAAGTCAGTAACAATCATCAATAAGTACCGAAATATATGCAAGTAAGTAATCCAATTTGTCACTCACAGCGGTCCTCAGCAAGGCAAGTAATCAATGAACATGCATCAACAGTTGTCCAGTTTCAACAATGTCTATCATACGTTCCTACCGTACAATTAAGTAATCAAGGAACATGAAGTACCAGATGTTTCCATACAAGTCAGTAGCAATCACCAATAAGTACCGAAACATATGCAAGTAAGGAAGCAATCTGTCACTCACGTCGGTCCTGAGCAATGCAAGTAATCAATGAACATGCAACAATAGTTTTCCAGTTTCAACAATGTCTATCATACGTTCCTAGCGTACAATTAAGTAGTCATGGAATATGAAGCAGCAATGCAAGTAATCAATGAACAATCACCAATAAGTACCGAAACATATGCAAGTAAGTAATGCAATCTGTCACTCACATCGGTCCTGAGCAATGCAAGATATCAATGAACATGCAACAACAGTTGTCCAGTTTCAATGATGTCTATTATACGTTCCTAACATACAATTAAGTAGTCAAGGAACATGCAACAACAATTGTCCGGTTTCAACAATGTCTATCATACGTTCCTAACATACAATTAAATAATCAAGGAACATGAAGCAGGAGTTGTCCAGTTTCAACAATGTCTATCAAACGTTCCTAACATGCAATTAAGTAATCAAGGAACATGAAGCAGGAGTTGTCCAGATTCAGCAGTGTCTATCAAACGTTCCTAGCATACAATTAAGTAATCAAGGAACAGGTAGCAACAGATGTTTCCATACAAGTCAGTAACAACCACCAATAAGTACCGAAACATGTGCAAGTAAGTAATGCAATCTGCTACTCACAGCGTTCCTGACCAATGCAAGTAATCAAGGAACATGAAACAGGAGTTGTCCAGATTCATCAGTGCCTATCATACATTCCTAACATACAATTAAGTAATCAAGGAACATGCAGCAGCAGTTGTCCAGTTTCAGTAGTGTCTATCATACGTTCCTAACATACAATTAAGTAATCAAGGAACATGCAGCAGCAGTTGCCCAGTTTCAGTAGTGTCTATCATACGTTCCTAACATACAATTAAGTAATCAAGGAACAAGCAGCAGCAGATGTATCCATACAAGTCAGTAACAATACCAATAAGTACCGAAACATATGCAAGTAAGTAATGCAATCTGCCACTCACAGCGTTCCTGAACAATGCAAGTAATCAAGGAACATGAAACAGGAGTTGTCCAGATTCATCAGTGTCTATCATATATTCCTAACATACAAATAAGTAATCAAGGAACATGCAGCAGCAGGTGTCCAGTTTCAGTAGTGTCTATCATACGTTCCTAACATACAATTAAGTAATCAAGGAACATGCAGCAGCAGTTGTCCAGTTTCAGTAGTGTCTATCATACGTTCCTAACACACAATTAAGTAATCAAGGAACAAGCAGCAGCAGATGTTTCAATACAAGTCAGTAACAATCACCAATAAGTACCGAACATATGCAAGTAAGTAATGCAATCTGTCACTCACATCGGTCCTGAGCAATGCAAGTAATCAAGGAACATGCAGCAGCAGTTGTCCAGTTTCAACAATGTCTATCATATGTTCCTAGCATACAATTAAGTAATCAAGGAACATGAAGCAGGAGTTGTCCAGATTTAGTAGTGTCTATTATACGTTCCTAGCATACAATTAAGTAATTAAGGAACATGCGGCAGCAGTTGTCCAGATTCGCAAGGAACAGGCAGCAATAGATGTTTCCATACAAGTCAGTAACAATCACCAATAAGTACCGAAACATATGCAAGTAAGTAATGCAATCTGTCACTCACATCGGTCCTGAGCAATGCAAGTAATCAAGGAACATGAAGCAGGAGTTGCCCAGTTTCAACAATGTCTATCATACGTTCCTAACATACAATTAAGTAATCAAGGAACAGGCAGCAACAGATGTTTCCATGCAAGTCAGTAACAATCACAAATAAGTACTGAAACATTTGCAAGTAAGTAATGCAATCTGTCACTCACAGCGGTCCTGAGCAATGCAAGTAATCAATGAACATGCAACAACAGTTGTCCAGTTTCAAGAATGTCTATCATACGTTCCTAGCATACAATTAAGTAATCAAGAAAAGGGCAGCAACAGATGTTTCCATACAAGTCAGTAACAATCACCAATAAGTACCGAAACATATGCAAGTAAGTAATACAATCTGTCACTGACAGCGGTCCTGAGCAATGCATGTAATCAAGGAACATGCAGCAGGATTTGTCTAGATTCAGCAGTGTCTATCATACGTTCCTAACATACAATTAAGTAATCAAGGAACAAGCAGCAGCAGATGTTTCCATACAACTCAGTAACAATCACCAATAAGTACCGAAACATATGCAAGTAAGTAATCCAATCTGTCACTCACATCGGTCCTCGGCAAGGCAAGTAATCAATGAACATGCAACAACAGTTGTCCAGTTTCAACAATGTCTATCATACGTTCCTAGCATACAGTTAAGTAATCAAGGAACATGAAGTAACAGATGTTTCCATACAAGTCAGTAGCAATCACCAATAAGTACCGAAACATATGCAAGTAAGTAAGCAATCTGTCACTCACATCGAGCCTGAGCAATGCAAGTAATCAATGAAGATGCAACAATAGTTGTCCAGTTTCAACAATGTCTATGATACGTTCCTAGCATACAATTAAGTAATCATGGAATATGAAGCAGCAATGCAAGTAATCAATGAACAATCACCAATAAGTACCGAAACATATGCAAGTAAGTAATGCAATCTGTCACTCACATCGGTCCTGAGCAATGCAAGTTATGAATGAACATGCAGCAACAGTTGTCCAGTTTCAAAGATGTCTATCATACATTCCTAACATACAATTAATTAATAAAGAAACATGCAACAACAGTTGTCCGGTTTCAACAATGTCTATCATACGTTCCTAACATTCAATTAAGTAATCAGGGAACATGAAGCAGGAGTTGTCCAGTTTCAACAATGTCTATCATACGTTCCTAACATACAATTATGTAATCAAGGAACATGAAGCAGGAGTTGTCCAGATTAAGCAGTGTCTATCATACGTTCCTAGCATACAAAATTAAGTAATCAAGGAACAGGCAGCAACAGATGTTTCCATACAAGTCAGTAACAATCACCAATAAGTACCGAAACATGTGCAAGTAAGTAATGCAATCTGCCACTCACAGTGTTCCTGAACAATGCACGTAATCAAGGAACATGAAACAGGAGTTGTCCAGATTCATCAGTGTCTATCATACATTCCTAACATACAATTAAGTAATCAAGGAACATGCAGCAGCAGTTGTCCAGTTTCAGTAGGGTCATACGTTCCTAACATACAATTAAGTAATCAAGGAACATGCAGCAGCAGTTGTCCAGTTTCAGTAGTGTCTTTCATACGTTCCTAACATACAATTAAGAAATCAAGTAACAAGCAGGAGCAGAAGTATCCATACAAGTCAGTAACAATCACCAATAAGTACCGAAACATATGCAACTAAGTAATGCAATCTGTCACTCACATCGGTACTGAGCAATGCAAGTAATCAAGGAACATGCAGCAGCAGTTGTCCAGTTTCAACAATGTCTATCATACGTTCCTAGCATATAATTAAGTAATCAAGGAACATGAAGCAGGAGTTGTCCAGATTTAGTAGTGTCTATTATACGTTCCTAGCATACAATTAAGTAATCAAGGAACATGCAGCAGCAGTTGTCCAGATTCATCAAGGAACAGGCAGCAACAGATGTTTCCATACAAGTCAGTAACAATCAGCAATAAGTACCGAAACATATGCAAGTAACTAATGCAATCTGTCACTCACAGCGGTCCTGAGCAATGCAAGTAATCAAGGAACATGTAGCAGCAGTTGTCTAGTTTCAGCAGTGTCTATCGTACGCTCCTAACATACAATTAAGTAATCAAGGAACCTGCAGCAGCAGTTGTCCAGTTTCAGCAGTGTCTATCATACGTTCCTAACATACAATTAAGTAATCAAGGAACAGGCCCGAACAGATGTTTCCATACAAGTCAGTAACAATTACCAATAAGTACTAAAACATATGCAAGTAAGTAATACAATCTGTCACTCACAGCGGTCCTGAGCAATGCATGTAATCAAGGAACATGCTGCAGGATTTGTCCAGATTCAGCAGTGTCTATCATACATTCCTAACATACAATTAAGTAATCAAGGAACAAGCAGCAGCAGATGTTTCCATACAAGTCAGTAACAATCACCAATAAGTACCGAAACATATGCAAGTAAGTATTGCAATCTGTCACTCACATCGGTCCTCAGCAAGGCAAGTAATCAATGAACATGCAACAACAGTTGTCCAGTTTCAACAATGTCTATCATACGTTCCTAGCATACAGTTAAGTAATCAAGGAACATGAAGTAACAGATGTTTCCATACAAGTCAGTAGCAATCACCAATAAGTACCGAAACATATGCAAGTAAGTAAGCAATCTGTCACTCATATCGGTCTTGAGCAATGCAAGTAATCAATGAAGAGGCAACAATAGTTGTCCAGTTTCAACAATGTCTATGATACGTTCCTAGCATACAATTAAGTAATCATGGAATATGAAGCAGCAATGCAAGTAATCAATGAACAATCACCAATAAGTACCGAAACATATGCAAGTAAGTAATGCAATCTGTCACTCACATCGGTCCTGAGCAATGCAAGTTATGAATGAACATGCAGAAACAGTTGTCCAGTTTCAATGATGTCTATCATACATTCCTAACATACAATTAAGTAATAAAGAAACATGCAACAACAGTTGTCCGGTTTCAACAATGTCTATCATACGTTCCTAACATTCAATTAAGTAATCAGGGAACATGAAGCAGGAGTTGTCCAGTTTCAACAATGTCTATCATACGTTCCTAACATACAATTAAGTAATCAAGGAACATGAAGCAGGAGTTGTCCAGATTCAGCTGTGTCTATCATACGTTCCTAGCATACAAAATTAAGTAATCAAGGAACAGGCAGCAATAGATGTTTCCATACAAGTCAGTAACAATCACCAATAAGTAACGAAACATGTGCAAGTAAGTAATGCAATCTGCCACTCACAGCGTTCCTGAACAATGCAAGTAATCAAGGAACATGAAACAGGAGTTGTCCAGATTCATCATTGTCTATCATACATTCCTAACATACAATTAAGTAATCAAGGAACATGCAGCAGCAGTTGTCCAGTTTTAGTAGGGTCTATCATACATTCCTAGCATACAATTAAGTAATCAAGGAACATGAAGCAGGAGTTGTCCAGTTTTAGTAGGGTCTATCATACGTTCCTAGCATACAATTAAGTAATCAAGGAACATGAAGCAGGAGTTGTCCAGATTTAGTAGTGTCTATCATACGTTCCTAGCATACAATTAAGTAATCAAGGAACATGCAGCAGCAGTTGTCCAGATTTAGTAGTGTCTATCATACGTTCCTAGCATACAATTAAGTAATCAAGGAACATGCAGCAGCAGTTGTCCAGATTCATCAAGGAACAGGCAGCAACAGATGTTTCCATACAAGTCAGTAACAATCACCATTAAGTACCGAAACATATGCAAGTAAGTAATGCAATCTTTCACTCACATCGGTCCTGAGCAATGCAAGTAATCAAGGAACATGAAGCAGGAGTTATCCAGTTTCAACAATGTCTATCATACATTCCTAACATATAATTAAGTAATCAAGGAACAGGCACCAACAGATGTTTCCATACAAGTCAGTAACAATCACCAATAAGTACCGAAACATATGCAAGTAAGTAATACAATCTGTCACTCACAGCGGTCCTGAGCAATGCATGTAATCAAGGAACATGCAGCAGGATTTGTCCAGATTCAGCAGTGTCTATCATACATTCCTAACATACAATTAAGTAATCAAGGAACAAGCAGCAGCAGATGTTTCCATACAAGTCAGTAACAATCACCAATAAGTACCGAAACATATGCAAGTAAGTATTGCAATCTGTCACTCACAGCGGTCCTCAGCAAGGCAAGTAATCAATGAACATGCAACAACAGTTGTCCAGTTTCAACAATGTCTATCATACCTTCCTAGCATACAATTAAGTAATCAAGGAACATTAAGCAACAGATGTTTCCATACAAGTCAGTAGCAATCACCAATAAGTACCGAAACATATGCAAGTAAGTAAGCAATCTGTCACCCACATTGGTCCTGAGCAATGCAAGTAATCAATGAACATGCAACAACAGTTGTCCAGTTTCAACAATGTCTATCGTACATTCCTAGCATACAATTAAGTAATCAAGGAACATCCAGCAGCAGTTGTCCAGTTTCAACAATGTCTATCATACGTTCCTAACATACAATTAAGTAGTCAAGGAACAGGCAGCAACAGATATTTCCATACAAGTCAGTAACAATCACAAATAAGTACCAAAACATGTGCAAGTGAGTAACGCAATCTGTCACTCACAGCGGTCCTGAGCAATGCAAGTAATCAATGAACATAACAGTTGTCCAGTTTCAACAATGTCTATCATACATTCGTAGCATACAATTAAGTAATCAAGGAACAAGCAGCAACAGATGTTTCCATACAAGTCAGTAACAATCACCAATAAGTACCAAAACATATGCAAGTAAGTAATGCAATCTGTCTCTCACAGAGGTCTTGAGCAATGCAAGTAATCAACGAACATGCAACAACAGTTGTCCAGTTTCAACAATGTCTATCATACCTTCCGAGCATACAATTAAGTAATCAAGGAACAGGCATCAGCAGTTGTCCAGTTTCAGCAGTGTCTATCATATGTTCCTAGCATACAATTAAGTAATCAAGGAGCAGGCAGCAACAGATGTTTCCATACAAGTCAGTAACATTCACCAATAAGTACCGAAACATGTGCAAGTAAGTAATGCAAACTGTCACTACCAGCGTTCCTGAACAATGCAAGTAATCAAGGAACATGAAACAGGAGTTGTCCAGATTCATCAGTGTCTATCATACATTCCTAACATACAATTAAGTAATCAAGGAACATGCAGCAATAGTTGTCCAGTTTCAGTAGTGTCTATCATACGTTCCTAACATACAATTAAGTAATCAAGGAACATGCAGCAGCAGTTGTCCAGTTTTAGTAGTGTCTATCATACGTTCCTAACATACAATTAAGTAATCAAGGAACAAGCAGCAGCAGATGTTTCCATACAAGTCAGTAACAATCACCAATAAGTACCGAAACATATGCAAGTAAGTAATGCAATCTGTCACTCACATCGGTCCTGAGCAATGCAAGTAATCAAGGAACATGCAGCAGCAGTTGTCCTGTTTAAGCAATATGTATCATACGTTCCTAGCATACAATTAAGTAATGAAGGTACATGAAGCAGGAGTTGTCCAGATTTAGTAGTGTCTATCATACGTTCCTAGCATACAATTAAGTAATCAAGGAACATGAAGCAGCAGTTGTCCAGATTCATCAAGGAACAGGCAGCAACAGATGTTTCCATACAAGTCAGTAACAATCACCAATAAGTATCGAAACATATGCTAGTAAGTAATGCAATCTGTCACTCACATCGGTCCTGAGCAATGCATGTAATCAATGAACATGAAGCAGGAGTTATCCAGTTTCAACAATATCTATCATACGTTCCTAACATACAATTAAGTAATCAAGGAACATGAATCAGGAGTTGTCCAGTTTCAACAATGTCTATCATACGTGCCTAACATACAATTAAGTAATCAAGGAACATGAAGCAGGAGTTGTCCAGATTCAGCAGTGTCTATCATACGTTCCTAGCATACAATTAAGTAATCAAGGAACTGGCAGCAAAAGATGTTACCATACAAGTCAGTAACAATCACCAATAAGAACCGAAACATGTGAAAGTAAGTAATGCAATCTGTCACTCACAGCGTTCCTGAACAATGCAAGTAATCAAGGAACATGAAACAGGAGTTGTCCAGATTCATCAGTGTCTATCAACATACAATTAAGTAGTCAAGGAACATGCAGCAGTAGTTGTCCAGTTTCAGTAGTGTCTATCATACGTTCCTAACATACAAATAAGTAATCAAGGAAGATGGAGCAGCAGTTGTCCAGTTTCAATAGTGTCTATCATACGTTCCTCACATACAATTAAGTAATCAAGGAACAAGCAGCAGCAGATGTTTCCATACAAGTCAGTAACAATCACCAATAAGTACCGAAACATATGCAAGTAAGTAATGCAATCTGTCACTCACATCGGTCCTGAGCAATGCAAGTAATCAAGGAACATGCAGCAGCAGTTGTCCAGTTTCAACAATGTCTATCATACGTTCCTAGCATACAATTAAGTAATCAAGGAACATGAAACAGGAGTTGTCCAGATTTAGTAGTGTCTATCATACGTTCCAAGCATACAATTAAGTAATGAAGGAACATGAAGCAGCAGTTGTCCAGATTCATCAAGGAACAGGCAGGAACAGATGTTTCCATACAAGTCAGTAACAATCACCAATAAGTATCGAAACATATGCAAGTAAGTAATGCAATCTGTCACTCACATCGGTCCTGAGCAATGCAAGTAATCAAGAAACATGAAGCAGGAGTTGTCCAGTTTCAACAATGTCTATCATACGTTCCAAACATACAATTAAGTAATCAAGGAACAGGCAGCAACAGATGTTTCCATACAAGTCAGCAACAAAATAAGTACTAAAACATGTGCAAGTAAGTAATGCAATCTGTCACTCATAGCGGTTCTGAGCAATGCAAGTAGTCAATGAACATGCAACAACAGTTGTCCAGTTTCAACAACGTCTATCTTACGTTCCTAGCATACAATTAAGTAATCATTAAACAAGCAGCAGCAGATGTTTCCATACAAGTCAGTAACAATCACAAATAAGTACCGAAACATATGCAACTAAGTAATGCAATCTGTCACTCACAGCGGTCCTGAGCAACGCAAGTAATCAATGAACATGCAAGATGTAACAACTGGCCTAAAAATATAAGGTATGAAACTCGAAAATTAAACAAATATAAAACTCGAATAATGAAGTAATAAACTCGAATGAAGTTTTATGAATCTCGAATCATATAGCTATAAACTCGAATGATATTACATGAAACTCGAATCATGTAAATGTAAACTCGAATAGTGATGTGATGAAACTCGATTAGTAAAGGCATAAACTCGGATAACACTGATGAAACTCGAATAAAGAAAGGATTAAACTCGGATGATGCTGCATAAAACTCGAATGATTAAGATACAAATCTCGATTTCTAAGGGATGAAACTCGAATAAAGAAACATAAAACTCGAACAATTAAACAAAGAAACTCGGATAACAAAGGCATAAAACTCGGATAACAAAGGCATAAAACTCGAATAACAAAGGCATAAAACTCGAATGACAAAGGCATAAAACTCGGGTATAATGATATCCCTATCACCTTTTTCGTGCATACTTTTTGTACTTTTATTAATATAAAATATGAAAACCCATACTACTTATCACTCTAAAAAGTAAGTTGTCCTTTAAAGGACAACTAGCTTGTACTATTGTATTATTTTAATATTAAACACCATGCAACATACACTCATTAAAATCGGCCACACCTTTTTGTCCAACACTCAACCGATTTACTTTTTCTTTTCATCATTTCATTGAAAATCTTAATTAATTTATCTTTATTTTAATAACCAATTTTCTTCTATAAATAGAAGACAAAACCCACTTCACTAAAACACACCAACTCACAAACACTCTCAAAGCAAATCGGCCAACTTTAAAGATTTCAAGTGTTCTTCAACTTTGGTAAGTTTTCTTATTTACTTTATTTATGAAACATGAAAAATTAAAGATATTTACTAAAAATGTAATATTTTTTATTTACAATTCGGTTTTCATAATACTCGTGATAATATTCCATGCAAAATGTATGGATACTTTTTATAATAATGCATATGCTCGTATATATATATATATATATATATATATATATATATATATATATATACATTTTCGTATAAACATATATATATGTACATATATACGTGAGTATGCATGCATGCAAACCATTTTAGAAAATAAATGTCCCTAAATCGATATTCACGTATAACACCCCACAAAAATAATTCATACATCACATAAAAACGATTACGAAGTACTCCAACACGTATTATAATGATATTGACCCGAACTCGTAAAAATATTAGGACGAGTCTCGACCATCCGAACAAGTGCTTAACACAGATCCAAAAACATCATCAAAAACCAACAAGGTGAGTCTTCATAGTCCCATTTTTCACATTGTTATGCTTTGGGATGAAATACATGCTTCGTTTTTATATGGACACGAAAACTTCTCGATTCTATTATGTATTACGTATGAGAACCTCCGCCCTTATATCATGAAATCGTTAGTTGCATTTGTTTGCAAGCGCGAATATATTGTGAATAGATCTATTGGGAGTCATGTCCCCCACTCGGGTTAGTGGTTTAGCTAACAGCGAGTGCATATATATTCAACACACGGTATTTTGGGAATACTGCTCGGGGCAAAAACTCATTCTAATTAAGCTTCGGTGACATGATGGTTTACGTAATACATCTCATGGAATTTATGATTTTTATAAATTCAACGCATCTGATAATGTCCATACAACTGGTCTTTTCGTGTAAACCTATGAACTCACCAACAATTTTGTTGACGTATTTTAGCATGTATTTTCAGGTAATTAAGGCAAGTGTGCCTTCGGATACACCAACTTTCAAGCTTCCGCATTTCATGGAGTCGCATGCATATTTCGAAACTAACGGAGATTTGACTGCATTATTTTTGGACGCATTAATTATGTATTAGAATCTCTGTATTATGCGAACTTCATTCCTTTCATTTTGTAAAACATTATTACAGTTTAAATTTATTTGATGTAATATTTCGAAAACGTCCATATAGTGGTCGTTCGTTATAATTATGGTTACGTTTCCGCACTCGTCACGCCTCGCTGCCAACCGGGGTAGCAGGGTGTGACAGATTGGTATCAGAGCCATAGTTATAGTGAACTAGGTTGCATTAGTATCCTAGACTATAACTGTACGTAAAAATTTCTGATTTTAAGAATATTTTTGTAACTAACTAAAAGATTACAAATGAACCTTGTTAGCAGAAACCATGAACCATCCAAAAATTATCATCCTGTCGGACTCTGAGGAGGAATACACTCCCGCAAGTCCCACGGCCACGGAAGTCTTCTCAGAAGAAGAAACCTCGGAGGAGGAGGACCCGTCGGAAGATCCGATGGAGGAATCCGAAGAAGAACCGATGGAGGAAGAGGATCCTTCACCACCGACGGCCCCTGCTCGCGTCCCGTATCACCCGGCCGAACCATCCTATAAGCCGTATAGGCCTTATCCTAACGGCCCAAAGATGTTGTACACACCCCGGAAACGGGTAATCATACCGAGAAGGGAGTCTATTCCTGTTCCGACTCCCCAGCCCAATCCCCCGACACCACACCGACGGGTAGACGCCCGGCGATGGACTTGGATACCGGAGACCCTCCGCGAATGGAGGCAAATGGAGGGAGTTCCTCCAAACTTCGAGATCGGAGGACCATCCTCCGCACCTGTCTCATCGCTCACTCAAGAGCCCGCCGATCAGACCATACCACTTTTGATCGCAAGGTCTACCAGGCATGACCACCAGATCCGGTCACTTAACCTGGACATCGGGGAGATGACCGCTCGTTTAGAGCGGGAGGAGTTGCAAAACTCCAACATATATTGGGCCAACCAGCACGCCCTTGCTATTCAACAGGACGGACTAAATGAGCTCCGGCAGCAACTAGTCGAGAGCCAAGCCCGGATCGAGGAGTTGACACAGCGCGTCCACTCAATGGAAAAGGGAGAGAACTCTGATCACTCCCACACCTAGTACTTTTCCATTTCCTGTGTATTAGTCGGAAAGTATCGTGTAATAGTGTAGGATAAAATTTTCGGGTAACAACCCGCCTCCAATGTAAGAAAAATTTCAAATGACTAATGAAAATTCCCAGATATTTATGTGATTGTGCTTAATGATTTTAGTATTGTGCCGCATCTTTAAGATTCAACTTCTTACACTATGATTTTCTTTGAACTTCAAGATAATGCCGCCAAAACGAGCCATGAATGCAGCTGACATTGAAGAGCTTGTTGCCCAAAGGGTGGCTGCCGCCATAGCTACCTACGAGGCAAACCGAAATAGCACAACCAATGGGGATGGTGGTGCCAGTCGCACCACAGGAGGAACTGAAACCCACACGAAAGGTTGTGGGATCAAAGGGTTTTTAAGTTGCAAACCCCGGTATTTTAATGGAACCGAAGGAGCAGTCGGTTTGATCCGTTGGTTTGAAAAGCTAGAATCCGTATATCGTGTCAGCGGATGCGCGGAAGGAGACAAGGTGAAATTTGCTACTCACACCTTGCAAGATAGCGCGCTCACATGGTGGAATTCCTACGTCCAGTCTGTAGGAATTGATGAAGCCTACCAGCTCTCGTGGTCCACACTGAATCAGATGATGACGGATGAATACTGTCCAAGAAACGAACTCCAGAAAATGGAATCAGAATTCTGGAATCTATCAATGAAAGGAATGGACGTTGCAGGATATACCAACCGATTCCATGAACTAAGTATCCTATGTCCGCAGATGGTAACTCCGGAATACAAGAAGGTTGAACGCTATATTTGGGGACTCGCTCCTCAAATACAAGGGAACGTTACCGCCTCCAACCCATCCACCATACAGGACGCCATCAGAATGGCCAACAATCTTATGGACCAAGTATCCCGGAGGAACGAAGCCAAAGCCGGGGAACACAAGAGAAAGTGGGAAGAAAAGACCGGGAAGAACACGGGTTCACAGTCCAAGAAACCCGAGACCGTTAAAGCCTATGTAGCAGGAGTTGAGTCAAGGAGAAGCTATACCGGTACTAAGCCTTTTTGCACCAAATGCACCTTCCACCACAACCCTGGCCCCTGTCCAACCCAATGCGGAAACTGCAAACGTTTGGGCCATATGGCCAAAGACTGTAGATCCGGAGCCCCGGGTGCCAGTGGTAGCAACCCGAGGGGCTGTTTCGAGTGTGGTGCAACGGGACACCTCAGGAATGAGTGTCCAAAATTGAGGAACGAAGGGAGAGCTCAGGGGAGAGCATTTGTGTTGGGAGCAGGAGACGCTCGTCAGGACCCTCACGTGGTATCTGGTACGTATCTCCTAAACGATATTTACGCTTACGTACTCTTTGATACTGGGGCTGATAGGAGCTTTATATCTGATAAGTTTAGCCAGCAGTTGAATGTTTCTACTTTTCCCTTAGACAACTCCTATACAATAGAACTTGCAGATGGCAAAATAATAAAGGCAAGTAGTATCATTAAGGAATGCACATTAAAGCTAGCAGATCACTCCTTTAAGATAGACTTAATGCCTATAGAACTCGGAAGTTTCGATGTGGTGATTGGTATGGACTGGTTGTCGCATAACCAGGCTGAGATTTTGTGTGGAAAGAAAGTGGTGCGAATACCACTCAGTAAGAAGAAAGTCCTCACGGTCCAAGGGGAAAAGAAGAACCGACAATTGAATGTCATATCCGGCCTAAGAACATTAAAATGTCTTAGGAAGGGTTGCCATGCAGTGTTGGTCCAGATCGTAGAAAAAGAGTCGAAGGAAAAACGACTTGAGGATATTCCAGTAGTACGGGACTACCCGAAGGTATTTCCGGAAGACTTGCCTGGGCTTCCTCCAGCTAGGCAAGTAAAATTTCAAATCGACTTAGTGCCAGGAGCTGCACCGATCGCAAGAGCCCCATATAGACTCGCACCTTCTGAGATGCAAGAATTATCCAGTCAATTACAAGAATTGATGGATAAAGGATTCATTCGACCAAGTTCCTCACCTTGGGGAGCTCCCGTTTTGTTCGTTAAAAAGAAAGACGGATCCTTCCGAATGTGCATAGACTACCGAGAACTAAACAAGTTAACAGTAAAGAACCGCTACCCCCTCCCTAGGATTGATGACCTGTTCGACCAGCTTCAGGGATCTAGCTTCTACTCAAAGATTGATCTGCGCTCCGGTTACCATCAAGTAAAAGTTCGGGAAGAAGATATCCCCAAGATGGCATTTAGAACTCGTTATGGACATTACGAATTCCAGGTGATGCCATTCGGTTTAACCAACGCACCAGCCGTATTTATGGACCTCATGAATCGGGTGTGTAAACCATATGTGGATAAATTTGTTATAGTGTTCATAGACGACATCCTCATCTATTCCCGAAGTAAAGAAGAGCATGAACAACATCTCAAGTTGATCTTGGAGTTGTTAGAGAAAGAGCAGCTATACGCCAAATTTTCAAAATGTGAATTTTGGTTGCGAGAAGTAAAATTCCTTGGACATGTGATCAACAGTCAGGGAATTCAGGTCGACCCATCAAAGATCGAGGCCATAAAGAACTGGGCAATCCCTAGAACCCCCACAGAAGTCCGCCAATTCCTAGGACTTGCCGGTTATTATAGGCGATTCATTGAGAACTTCTCGAAGATAGCAGGTTCCTTAACGGAGTTGACCCGTAAGGATGTGAAATACGTCTGGGGTGAAGAGCAGGAAAAGGCGTTTCAGCTGCTTAAGCAGAGGTTGTGTAGTGCACCAATTCTGTCCCTACCCGAAGGGACTGAAAATTTTGTAGTCTACTCTGATGCCTCGCACAACGGATTAGGTTGTGTGCTCATGCAAAGGGACAAGGTCATCGCTTATGCATCGCGACAGCTCAAGATTCACGAGGTAAACTATACGACTCATGACCTGGAACTGGGAGCAGTGGTGTTTGCTCTCAAAATATGGAGGCACTATTTGTATGGAACCAAGTGCACGGTGTTCACGGACCATAAAAGCCTCCAGCATATTCTGAATCAGAAAGAATTAAATATGAGGCAACGACGTTGGGTGGAACTTCTTAGCGATTATGACTGCGAGATTCGCTACCATCCAGGAAAAGCAAATGTCGTAGCTGACGCCCTAAGCCGAAAGGAACGGGTTAAGCCATTGAGAGTAGGAGCTTTGGTAATGACCATACAGTCAAACCTAAACTCTCAAGTCCGAGAGGCACAAGAAGAGGCAGTCAAGGAGGATAATCTGCTGAATGAAGCATTGAGAGGCATGGATAAGCAGTTTGAAATTAAGTCAGACGGATGCCGATACTTCATGGGCAGAATTTGGTTACCAAAGTTTGGAGGCATAAGGAAACTGGTCATGGATGAAGGGCACAAAACAAGATATACTGTTCATCCAGGGTCGGACAAGATGTATCACGATTTGAAGGGATCATACTGGTGGCCAAACATGAAGGCTGACATTGCTACTTACGTCAGCAAGTGCTTAACATGTTTAAAAGTTAAGGCTGAGCATCAAAGGCCATCAGGATTGCTAGTCCAGCCAGAGATACCCCAATGGAAGTGGGAAAATATCACCATGGATTTTATCACTAAGTTGCCAAAGACTTCTGGAGGTTATGACACCATCTGGGTGATCGTGGATCGGCTGACCAAGACCGCACACTTCCTGCCAATCAAGGAGACTGACAAGATGGATAAGCTAACACTAACCTATCTTAAGGAGGTCGTCTCAAGGCATGGGGTGCCAGTATCCATTATATCAGACAGAGATAGCAGATTTACGTCAAGGTTCTGGCAATCATTGCAAGAAGCTCTAGGAACACGTCTGGATATGAGTACAGCCTATCACCCGCAAACGGACGGTCAGAGTGAAAGAACGATTCAGACATTGGAAGATATGCTAAGGGCATGTGTCATCGACTTTGGAAAAAGTTGGGACAGACACCTGCCATTAGTTGAGTTTTCTTATAACAACAGTTATCACTCGAGCATTAAGACCGCCCCATTCGAAGCACTCTATGGACGAAAGTGTCGATCCCCTCTTTGTTGGGCTGAAGTAGGGGATAGTCAGATTACTGGACCTGAGATCATCCAGGAAACTACAGAGAAGATAGCCCAGATTCGGAACCGATTGAAGATTGCGCGGGATCGACAGAAGAGTTATGCAGACATCCGACGGAAGGATTTGGAATTCCAGGAGGGAGATCAAGTGATGCTGAAAGTCTCGCCTTGGAAAGGCATAATCCGTTTTGGAAAACGGGAAAACTCAATCCTCGCTATATCGGACCATTCAAAATCACTAGAAGAATTGGCCCGGTAGCTTACCGACTCGATCTACCCCCAGAGCTTAGTAACGTTCATAATACCTTCCACGTATCCAATCTTAAGAAATGTCTGGCGGATGAATCACTCGTGATACCCATGGACGAGCTGGAGATAGAC
>JAANYP010004021.1:0-66596 GCA_020465985.1 Centrapalus pauciflorus
AACTTTTGTCTTTTTACTTTGTCTACTGTTGCATTGCCTTTAACTAATTTAGGAATGTCAACTTTGCGTCTTTCTTCCTTGTAAAGGCCTATTTTGATATAAGAAAAAGGTCTGTCACCCTTTTTGAAATAACCTTTTGTCTTCATGTTACAGAACAGCTTGGGCAGGCTGAGCAGTTCTGTTTTCCACTTTGTCTTCGACTTTTGTAAACTGATCTTGTAGTCAAAAACAATACATGATGACTTGGAAACAAATTCCATAAAGTGTTTAGCCTGTTCACAAAGAACAGGTTCTGTTCACAAAGAACAGAACACTTTAAAAATGCCCAAGCTGCTCAACAGTGTAGAGCAGCGTAGACAGTTTATGTCCAGCCTGTTCAGCAGACAGAGCAGCTTGGACAAACTGTCTTAGTTGCAACACATGCAACATATAGAACAGCTTTAGACTAATATTGCAAATCATTTTCAGGTTTCAATAAGGCATATAACAGGCCTTAAAATCAACCTTCAAATGCATCAACAGGTTTGATTATAAAATCTCCCCCTCAGATGTACAACAGGTTTGACTGAGGCCTTTTTGTGCCTAACACAGCTTGACGCGCAAATCAACGACTGGAGGTTGTCAGTTCCTAGGAGGGAGATTGGTATCCTGGCAATGCAAGAAACAGACATCGGTAGCCGTGTCAACGTGCGAGGCCGAGTATGTTGCTGCTGGTAGTTGCTGCTCACAGGTTCTGTGGATACAACAACAATTGCGGAATTACGGTTTGGCTTATACTCAAACTCCAATTAGGATAGACAATCAATCTACCATTGCGATAACTAATAATCCAGTCAAACACAATAAAACAAAGCACATAGACATAAGGCATCATTTTATTCGTGATTGTGCTGAATAGAACTTAATCAATTTGGTAAAAGTGGCAACAGAAGATAATAATGCAGATTTATTTACCAAAGCATGTGATAAGTCACGGTTTGAGTATTTAGTTCAACTGAATGGAATGCGCAACCCAGAGTAATTTGGCCTTAGTAGTAATTTATTTCCTTCTGTAGAAGTAGTATTTCTTTCTTTTTATAGTAAGTCTGCTAATTTAGGAAAGTTTCTATTTTTAGTATGTTTCTATTTTTAGTAAGTTAGTAGTTTATCGTATTTTATAGCTATTTCTTTATGCAAAACAAAAAAAAAAAAGATAATATCAGAAAAAGAGTTAAGTCTTAGATACATAGGTTCAAAGTGACGAAAATTAGCACAGTTGTTACAAACTCTAAGTGTTTAGGCTTTCACACAAATAGGCAACTAAATTCTAAGTGTTATACTTTATTTAGTTAGATGTGTTGGTAGGCATAATACATATAGGGAATCTCAAGGCTAATAAAATATTCTAGAAAAAGTCAAGCGTGTCACTAACTTAGATGTATGACCAATCGGTCTTAATTTTTATGTACAAGACATACAAACTTTGAGTCTAAATGAGGTATGCAAACTTTCTGGGGATGTATGGCAACATCAAATACATCTTAAAATGAAAAAATAGAAATATCATACAAAACTGAGAGTCCAAAACATGCAACTCTGTTGTACGTAAGTACAGACCTGTTGTCTCTGTTTAGATTCGGGTTAGCAGATATGTCGCTTTGTTGTACGTTAGTACAGACCTGTCACCGCTGTCTGCTAACTTTAAAAATAAACTTTAAGTCAAACTAAGACACTCTGTTGTATGAAAATACAGACCTGTGTCCGATGTTTGTCTTTTAAAGAAAGTTTGCAAATACCAACAAGTTAGAATCTTAGTCTGTGTGCCTTGATCATTAAAGTATGTCTATGTCTGAGTCACGTAAGATAATTTCCTGATAAATAAAAATGCCAAGGGATATTCCGAAATGTAAAATGTTTAAAGGGGTAAAATACCAACAATCAGCTAAATAGGTATATCACGACAAACAATCAAAGGAATCAAAAATTCCTAAGTGTGAAAGTTTAAGTACTGAAAGTAAGTATCAGACATCGCTATCTGATTGAACCTTTCTTAGACTATTCTCATCAAAATATTTTGTTTAGTATTTAGCTTAGGTTGTAAATTTTAATAGTATAGCTTAAGTCTAGATTAAATTTTTGGTCAAAAATTTATTTTTATTTTATTTTATTTTACCTTAGTTTATTTTATTTTATTTTATTTTAGTTTAATTTTTACATAGGAAAAACGTCAAAAATTACTGAGGGTGCATTCAAAGTTGGATAAAATAAACATTGCGTGAAATATCTTGTGCTTAGGGTAAAAGATTGGGCATAGTTTATCTTGTTACACAATACCGTAGAAAAAGGTTGAAAAAGTTGAAGTTATTTCAAAAATTTTCGAAATTTTTCTAAGTGTTTGGTGTTTTCGAGTTTAGGACACACTCGAATTGGGAAGGCTTCGAATCTGTCAGTAGATTCTAGTCTGCCTTAGATTCGAAGGTTGGTAGTATATATAGGTCAACAGTGAAGACATTCAATACTTACTGTTTTCGAATCTAGTTTCTCGAATCTTTTCCAGCAATTTCGAATCTGTTCTCGAGTCTATCGTTTCTCTCATAAACGACAATCCTTCGAGTTTAAAGCTAGTGTGTTCGATTCTACTACTGTATCTAGGTATAATCAACTTGATTGTACAAGCTTCATGTAGTTTTATACACAATTTTAGGCAAAATCATCGAGTTTTGAAGGTTTAAGGGTCGAAATAGGGTTTTTACAAAACTACCAAGTTTGGACCGATAAATAGTCAAATTAAAGGCATATATCTGTGATTAGTAACTAGTAGGACTAATGAATGTAATTTTCTAAGTCCAAAAAGGTTAAAATCAAGAGATTTGGTCTTTGAATAAAGTCGGCAATTCGAATCTGTTCATGGGGTTTCTCGAATCTGTCATTAGACTCGAGAAGACCAGAACTTTCGAATCTGTCATCAAACTCGAAAAGGGACAATTCGAATCTGTTACATTCGAATCTATCTTTTATTTGCACTATTTAATTTAAATTTTATTTGCACTATTTAATTTAAATTTTGTTAAACTTGTAGAAATTTAATTGTGTTGGATTTTGTACTTAAACAAGTTCAAAATAAAACAGATTTGAATTTAAACAAGTTTATTGATTTTTAATGAATCTAATAGTTTTGTTTATTGTGCAGAAATGGCTGTACGAGCGTTTGTGCCTAAGCACAATATGGTGCTTCATCCAGATCATAATCTCCCTGAGGCGCAGGGATTCAAACAAGTGCTTGATTTCCTAGTAGAATCTAGGATAGGTTTTGCATTGTCTCATAATGTCCAGCTCATTTTACCGTACATTCGTCAATTTTACGATCATCTGCAGGTAGACTGCTCGGTCACACCGACAGTGCTACGCACTTGTATTGCTGGACAACCGCTGGTATTTTCGGCAGATATGCTGCGTCAAGTGTTGCAGCTGGGCACTCAAGAAGAAGAGTCTGGCCCGATTGAATTTCCTCTGACTATAAGGCAAGCGGCCTTTCTAAGGATGGGGTACAGTCAATATGTGACAAAGGTATCATATATGAAGAGCGGGTTAATAGGACAATGGAGGTTTCATGCTCATGTTTTTATGGTGTGCTTTGCTCCAAAGAAAGCAGGTTTCGACTATATGGTGGCAAAGATCCAATCTGGGATAGTTGCGATGGTGTACAATCGACCATATAGCTTCTCGGAAATGTTTTTCTTAGAATTTGTTCACCAGATCACCGCGCCAGAAAATCAGCAGTTCTTGTTATATCCGCGGTTCATCATGATGCTAATAAGGCACTTCTTGCCAAATCTGCCGCCGTCAAATGACTTTCAAAGCGTTGCCATTATGGACAAAAGGATCTTCGCTGACTGTTCCTCGCACAGAGGAAGGTTAGCTGTTCCAGTTGAGCGTCCATTGTTTGGAGCAATCTTGGACAGGAATTTTGAAGCCCCAGATGTTGCAAACTGGGCAGGGGAAGTTGAATTTAGAGCCGGTCAGCCTCCACAACAACAACAACAACCACAGCCACAGCGCGTACAAAGGCGAAGACAGAGACCTTCTGCGAGTCAAAATCAGGCGTCTAGGCCTTCGTCAAGTCACCAACCAGCGTGCAGGAAGCCGGGCTATCCAATGTTCAAGAAGCCGGGACAACTAATATTCCGATTGAAGCTGAACAATTATGTCAAACACTTAATGAAATTTGGGAGGCAGGGCCCCATGCAAACGAAGACGTGGCTACAGCATTAGTAGGTGAACTACTTGAGCCTCCAGAAGGAGAGGAAGACGTGTTAAGAGATGTTGAAGAGTATGAGCCCGAACAGGCAGGTAATGTTTTATCATCATCTGCTACAGAATCGGAAGAGATGGAGGAGTTAGAAGTTGAAGCTCCTGAGTCTGAATCTACTGAACCTCGTGTTCGCATAGAAACTTATGGCTCGAGAGTCGTAGTTATTAATGAAGAGACTTCAAGGAGGAGAGTATCTCGAGAATCTGATGATTCAGATTTTGAAGAGGAGGAAGCTGCTCAATTAGTGACTCGGCAAAGGGCCAAGCGTCACAGGTTTATGCAAGGGTCATCCTCAGCATCCGATGCACAACAACCTCAAACTCAAACTCAAGAACCTCAAGCCACCGCTCCACCACCACCACCACCTCAACATGAACCATATATTCCATCACCATTCATCCCTACTCCTATTCAGTCCATTCCATCTACCTCGACCACCTACGCTGACAACCAACGGTTTGTGCAGCTTAAGGGACGCGTTGACTTCCAGCATGTCCAAATCTTAACCCTAACAAAGGCGATCGACGAACTCCAGGCGCATAATGCAAATCTTGATAAGGATAATGCCGCATTGAAAAAGATTGTGGAGAATGCCAGGGAAGAGAACACAGAGTTAAAGTCCTTTATTGCAGATCAATCAGAAGAGATCCGATCGATGCGGTCCCTCCTTGAGCAGCTAATGAAAAATCTAAAAGCTCAGGGGGAGACAAGTTGTAGAGATAATGAGGAGCAGCATAGAGATGAAGATGACGAAGGCAATGATCCCGATGCACCTAATGAGAATGAGCCAGTAGATTTTCCTGCTGCTCAGGCTATACAAGTTCAGGGCGAGCCCAGTCAAGTTGAAAGAGAAATAGGAGAAGCAAGTTCATCGAAGCAGCCTACAGAGTTTGAAATCAGTGAGATGATCGACGCTCTTGTGGATCTCGATGATGATCCGATGGATGTAGGTTTTGACTATGACGATCAAGAGCTAGAAGAAGGTGAGTTCGTGCCAGAGGAGATAGTAGACTGGCAGTCGGATGACGAAGTAGTTGCTGATGAGGATGATGAAGCCGACGAGATAGTCGTACAGCAGAATCCTATCACGGACACTTACATGATAGATGGGAATAATATTGTCAACGTAGATGTAGTGAATGTTGCGTTGAATGCTCAGCCATCAACAGAAGAAGCTGCTAGAGAGCTATCAAATGAAGAGAAACGAAAGTTATGGTTCAGAGCTGAAAAGAAGGAGTTAGAGATTAAAAAGACAATGAGGGTGCCGGGTACTGGGAAGCTGTCTGAACGCATATTAAGCTGCTTCTTTGATAGAGAACTGCAGCTATTTGTAATTAAGAGAAAAGACGGGCTTCAGTACCTGAGGCGAACTTTAAAAGCTTTCAACTCCCTGCCAAAGATCGAAATCACTGAGCTAGCATGGAAAGATCTATTAAACATTGGTAATGATCCCTACACGAACGTAATTGAAAGAATCATTAGAAAAGAGGGGAGATCAAGGAAATTCGAGTGATTGAATCCAAGGGTCGGGAGAAGAGTAGAAGATCCTTCGCGTATCGATCCCTTAACTGGACGACCTTGGATGAGGATTCACTATAAACCAGCTAGATGTCTTAGGAAGGTGCCTCTCAAGCCTATGCCACAGAATGTTTTGGAGAATCTGCATTGGTGGTACGCTGACACTGAGACTGGGGAAGCGGTCATGGAAGACTTTGAAGAAAACACTATTCTTAGAGTCTACGACCCTCTTCACTTGGTAAACCTCTCTAAAGATGATCTTCATATTTTGCATGCATGTAATATTTCTAGTGATGCACATATGGATAGTGAAGCTAGTAAATATGAAAATGTAGTCAAAGTATGTGTTGAAAAAGGTTTGTATGCTGGTAGTAGTTTGAATCAATGAATAAACAAAGTTCTTAAGTCAAATGTGTGAATTATTAGAAGCTATCGTCAAGGGGGAGTCTGTTGGTACATCTTGTGTGACGATAGCAGTCTAATTGATCCTACATTGTGATGTTAGCAAGTGTTTGTTATATATGTTTATATATGGTTGATATTTATTAGTGTGTGTATGTTTGAACTTGATGTAACGTATTACAAGAAGTTCAAACATAAAGTACAAAGATAAAATCATTCATAAGGTAAAAACATAAGTTTCAACACTTAGTTGTTTATGTGAAATGCTAGATTCGAATCATACAAGGCTTGGCATTCGAATCTGTGATAGATTCGAATGTAGCCATAGATTCGAATATGACCAGATTCGAGAGTGTCTTTGTGGACAGATTCGAATGGGCCTTGGGCCAGATTCGAGTTTGGCCCACATCAGACTCGAATCAGGGTCTATAATTAGGGATAGACTCGAGATATTATTAGACTTTTTGCAGAATTCGTCAGGGATTAAGCATTAAGCGATCTCGAATCTATCATCGGTTTTAGTGGGCAGTTTCGAAGAGAATCAGCTTGTAGGATCGTTCGTGTGTCGTTCGTTCAGCTTCTGATAGTCTCCGTGTTTCGTTTGAGAGTTGTTACCGTCTACCCGTTAACGAGGATTCCGCACTCGTTGACGGTTCCACGTCTAGATAGATCTGTGTTAGGTAGACCTTACACAAATTCCTTTGGCTATTCAGTTTCCTCATCTGTTAGTTCTACCCAAACCTCATCCTCAGCTAACATAGCAGACTCACTGAGTTCAGAATCATTGAACACTTCAGATTTCAGACAGATATGGTCATCTTCCTCTAGAATATCTTCATCTTCTGATAGTTGGAGCCAGTGGTCATCTTCAGCCATCAATCCCTTCCCAGCCTCTTTTTCTTTCGCCAGCTGTGCCTTTTGAGTGTAATATTTAGAATTCTTGACAACTGGCAATCTGCATTCTCTGGGAAAGTGGTCTGGTTTGCCACAGTTATAACATTTTTGATCTGCATCTTTCTTGGCTGGTCTATCAGTCTTCTCGTATTTCTCAGCCTTCTTGCCACTTCTCTCTCCAGATTTTTCATATCTGTCTTTCTTTTCATACTTCCTCGAGTATGTCTTGTATCTCATCTTATTGTTTCTCGGCTTGCGGTAGAACTTCTTCTGAAATGCCCTTATGAGCAAGGCAATCTGTCTCTTCATCTCTTTAATCTCAGAATCAGTTGAGGAATCAGTTGAATCTGAATCTGATGAACTACTGCTCAGCACAACCCGCTTTTCCTTCTTTAGCCTGTACTTATATTTCTTGTAAGCAAAGAGAGCTAGAGGATCAACGGTTGCCTTTTCTGCTTGTTTCTTTCTTGACATTTTCCTTAAAACAACTTCTCTGTAGTTGTTAAGGTTCTCAAAAACCATATAGAAATCCATGTCGTCAATCTCTTTTGTTTGCTGAATTATCATTGTATATTTATCCCACTCCGGATTTAGCACATTAAGGAATTTGACATTTATATCCAAATTGGATTTTGTCACTCCATTCCTCTTCATCTCACTTACCAGATTGACGAACCTCAGATAAGTACTTTCCAGCAATTCTCTTTCTCTTGCTCTAAAGTTTTCAAAGGTCATCAGACTATTTCTAGCTCTATTCGTTGCTGCTTTTTCTAAACCTCGCATTAGTTTACATACCTCATCCTAGATGGATTTGGCTGTTTTTGTATTGGTCAGACTGATATATATGTCATTCGAGATTGAGATTAGCAAGAGCTTCTTCGTTTTTGTCCTTCAATCAGATTTGTGACCTCTACAGTTCTTTCCGGGATAGTAGGGTTGCCGGTTGGTACTGCTGGAATGGTTTCAAGTTAAATAGATGGTCCCTCATTCAGGGATTTCAGCATCTCCTCAGAAAGGTCATGGAAACTGATGAATTCTAGAAATCGTTACCTCCATTAAACATATTCACCTCTGTAGAGAATTGGAGGTTTGGTTTCCGACCCCATGGCTAGTGCATCTTTCGACATATTGACTGATTAAAAAGATTCTTCAAAGATCTTTTAAATAAATTTTGACTGAATTTGAAAGGAATATGAAAAAAATTGATCAAACTTTTAATAAGTTGATCAAACTCGAATTAAAAGGAGTTAAACTCGATTTGTATGGGATCAAACTCGAATGATGAATAATACAACTTGAATGGAAGAGTTATACAACTCGATCAAAGAAAGGATGTAACTCGAATGATTAAGTGTGAAACTCGAATCTAAAAAGAATCAAACATATGATTAGTAATGAAACTCGAATGACTAGATGGTAAAACTCGAATGACACAACAACAAAACTCGAATGAAAAGTCTACCAACTCGAATGGACTTGATTTGTTATTGAGTAAACTCGAATTAATTGTGTTAAAACTTGAATCAACTTGAATTTCACTTGTCTTTTGTTTAATCAAACTCGAATGGTATTTTAATCAAGCTCGAATGAGTTTAAAACCAACTCGAATGTGTTTAAACAAACATGAATGAATGTGTAAACAAACTCGAATGTCTATTTGCTTCAATTCCATGTTTAGTGATATCCAACTCGGTTGAAACTAATTTCCAACTCGATTAAATCAATTTCCAACTCAATTGGAACAATTTCCAACTTGATTGGAACAAATTTCCAAGTCGATTAAAATAACCTTCCAACTCGATTAATGTACTTTTCAAATCGATTAACACTTGAACTTCAATTAAATTCGAGTTTTATCATTTTTGAAAAATTTGAAGTCCAGATTTCAATATTTTCAATTAAAATGCATGAATTGAGCCCAAATTGCAATGGAAGATGTGTTTTTTTTACTTACAAACACTTTTTGTGAAACCACTTTGACAAATTCCAGATCAAAATGCTTGTTCTTATCATGAACAGTCAAGAACAAAACCGTTTTTCAAAATCCATAAAATATAACAGAACTTTTTGTGTGTTCTGAATTACTAATTGATTTTAGATTCAATCTGTTCGTCTTTTAAATCCAGACATTCGATCCAATTTATATACTCAAACACACTGAATCAAAAACCCTAAGGGTTTTTCAGATTTTTCAATTCGGCGATGAAACAGTGTTTGAAAAGATATTTCAGATTTTATCAAAATCAATCAAAAAATTTCCATTTCCATGCTCTGATACCAATTGTGAATTCAGTTTAATCAATCACAAATATAATATTAAACTACTAAAAATTATAGAACACTAAACGAATGATTTCTTTGCACAAATGGGAATTACAGAATGAAGAACAAAATGCGTACACTGTAGCGCTAATCACATTGCAATAAAATTCCATGGAAAAACTAAATGACAAAAGTCAGATTCATATCATTTACAGTATAACATTCACTATTTATACAAAAAGTAATATCTATAAACTAATTACAATTTAACCCCTAGACAAATTATTTTCATCAACTAAAATAGTTTCCAACAACTTCTATTTCAGAATAGATAAGAATATCGTCAATGAAGACGATAACAGATTTGTCGAGCATAGGCCTACAAACACGGTTCATGAGATCCATGAACGCCGCAGGTGCGTTTGTAAGGCCAAAGGGCATAACAAGAAACTCGTAATGCCCGTATCTGGTATAGAAAGCTGTTTTGGATACGTCATCTTCTCGTACTTTAAGCTGATGGTACCCTGATCTGAGATCGATCTTTGAGAAATAGCTGGCTCCCTGAAGCTGGTCGAAAAGATCTTCTATTCTGGGTAATGGGTACTTATTCTTAATTGTTACCTTGTTCAACTCCCTATAATCAATACACATTCGGAGAGTCCCATCTTTATTCTTAACGAATAGAACAGGAGCTCCCCAAGGAGATAAACTTGGTAGTATGAACCCCTTGTCAAGCAGCACTTGCAATTGCTTCATCATTTCTTGCATCTCAGTAGGTGCAAGTCAGTAAGGGGCTCGAGCAATTGGTGTCCCGCTCGGCACTAAATCGATTCTGAACTCCACCTGACGCTCTGGTGGGAGTCCAGAAATGTCCTCGGGAAATACGTCAGGAAATTCTGAGGCTATCGGTACCTCAGCTAAAGCTTTCTTTTCAGATTTAGCATTTTATTGCATTTGCTAAATAAGATGTGCAACCCTTTGTTATATGCTCTCTAGCTTTTAATACAGAGATCATGCAAAAAATCACCTTTCTTTCTGTCGCCATATATGTCGATACTTCGGCCATCTGGAGTAGTGAGCTATATCAACTTCTTCTTACAGATAATGTTGGCGTCATGGTGGACATGCCAATCCATACCCACAATGACGTCGAACTCGTGAAAGTCCATCGGGATAAGATCAAGTTGGAAAGCACAGTTGCCGAGCAGAATAATACAGTCGCGGTAGATTTTATCGGTTGACACACATACATCACTGGCCGTTTCAATATCAAATATAATAGGTAGAGTACTAGGAGAAATTCCAAGCCTAGATGCAAATGAACACGATATGAAAGAACGATTGGCTCCTGAATCGAAAATAACTCTAGCAGGAACAGAGTTAACAAGAAACATACCAAATACCACATCTGGTATTTCCTTCGCTTGCTCAGCTGTTATCTGAAAAGCTCGTGTCTGACTTCGTGCTGGCTCATTACGTCGATTGGGACCTCCGTGTGATATGCTATGTCGTGCCGGTTGATGTTGTCTTTGTTGTTGTTGCTGAGGTCGGGGATGTTGATGTTGCCGTCGTGGATGATGCTCCGCATTCGAATAAACTTGGCTGAACGGATGTGTGCACTGTCGCTCGGTATGCCCAGGGCGTAAACAGTTGTTGCCTACGACAACTTTTTTGGGACACTCATCACTGCTACGCCCTATTTCGTTACATACATAGCATCTCACATCACTGGGATTGCAACGCCCAGTGTGAGACTTATGACAGCGGCGATACTGCCTCGGTTCAGAGTGTACTACATAAGATCGAGCTCTTGGTGCCGATGATTAACTAAATTGTCGGGACTGAGACTGATGTTGAGAATAGTTGGATGAAGATCCAGAATAGCTTCCAGTACGTGACTTCTTAGGCGGTGACAGACAAGTTGGATTGAAGGATGAACTAGGAACTCCTCCAGCACGGATAAAGTCTTGCTGGAGAATTCGAGCAGCTTCAACAACTTCAACATAATTGGAGTTTCAGAAAATTATGGTACTCGGGATGTAGACCTATTAGAAAGCGGTCGATCTTCCGCTCCTTGTTAGCAACTTGGTAGTCAGATAGGAGGCTTAGATGAGTAAATTCAATCTCATACTCAGTCACCGATTTGGTTCCTTGAGTAAGAGACATTAATTTCTCCTCTAGACGCTTCTTTTCATCAGCCGGGCAGTACTGACGAAAGAAAATTACTTTGAAGTCATCCCAAGATAGGGACTTAATCCAATTGGCTCTATGCATATTCTCATGAGATCTCCACCACGTAATAGCACCACATTCGAACAGTGTAGTAGCAAAGCTGACCTTCGACTCTTCAGTGCAATCACTAATAATGAATATGCGCAAAATGCCAGTGACCCATTTGAAAGGTTGAGCTTCGCAAGCCTTGAAGTAACGGAAGTTGCAGCCCTTAGGAGGGACTACAGGAATGTCCTCCTCATTAGTGTCATCATTACGGCATCCGATATCTTCATGTTGTTTCTTCCTACGCTCTTCTCTACGCCTAGTATCAGATTCATCGCGAGCACGAAACTGGTCTTCCATAAGCTTAGCCTGACGCTCATTGTTTTCATTGAGCATCGTTTGCATCATTTGCATGATCTGTTCAGTAGTGAGTTTACCTCCAGCTCCTTCACCAGATCTAGACATCTTCTGAAAAATAATAAATAGTACTTGCATAAGAATTAGTATACTCCTATTCTACCCCATATGCCCAATTCCTAAAGCAAAGTCATAACCTATCTCAGTTCAAGTTAAAGCCTAGATATTCGAAGCTAATATCTTTGCTTAAAAGTTTGAGTCCAAGTGTTATTGCTAACACTTGAATCCCTCAAACTAATGCTCTAATACCATCCTGTCACATCCTTGCTTTAATCATGCTTGCATAATCCCAGGAATAAATAACAATTGCCATAATCATCATATTAAGTCTAGAGCTTGCATAAAACTAAATAAAGTATTACAATAAAGTCATGCACTACACGTGCTACAAGGTTACAGTTTTTAGTTCTATTACATCACAAGAATAATAAAAGCAGCTACCCAAATCCCAAGGCATCACAAGACCATACCATCAGTTGAATAGTGAGCTAAATTCCTCTGGGCTGATCAGAAAGTAAACCTAAGCAGATGGTCCAACTTGTTCATTACCTTTGCCTGTAAAATTTTGAGTAGCAATTGTATGCTAATTGCATAGCGAGATAATAGAAAATCATGATTCATGTATGATAAGTGGGTCAAAGAAATATGCCTATAAAGGCTGCACCAATTAAAAGCATGCATCAGAGTAAATGCTTATACCAGAGTAATTGCTTGCACAAATTGAGACAATGCATGCTGAAAAGGAAATGCTACACTAGGGTTACCGCTTCAAATGATCAGTCTGTGATGCGGGGCTAGCTACCCGCATAAATGCTTGGGATAGTGGTAAGCACAGATTTGCTTACAATAATGTAAAATGCTCATGAAATGCACAACGAACGCTTAAACAAGGCTTATTGAATAATATGCTGAAAGATAGGCAAATAGCAGTAAATAATGCATATTAATAGAACAAATGTGAGATCAGGCTAAGCTGGGCACTGCCAGTTGAAAGACCCTCTGATTTCTCAAAGGTCTCAAGTCAAGGCCCAGTAGCAACGCAATATCAATCATGAAACTAAGATAAAATTAACAATTGCGGAAATAAAGTTAATTACAAACAGAGACAGAATTTTAAGTATTTAGGTACAGACTTCTAAACTATTTCATCAAAGCACAAATATAAACTAAACCCGAACCCCAAAGCTCTATTATCATCCAAATACCAAGATATTAAAACAGGTTCTAATTCACTTCAAGCTCTTTCAAAGTCCTGACCTATGAACTAGGTCCAGCCAATTCTTTGCCTTTACCTGAAAAATAATGCAACAACGGGTAAGCTCATTTGCTTAGTGAGAATGCAGAATTTCACATTTAACATGCAATTATGAACGCGGAAGCACATGCACTGCACTCGGCTCATGCATGGCTCAGCTCTATATGCACTGCACTAGGCTCATGTACAGCTCAATCTCGAAGGGTCATGGCCAATTAATGCTCTTTTGATGCGCGACTTTTGCTCAGCTCCCAGTTATAAAACTGTTGTTGCTCTTGAGACTTTTAGACAAATTCATAAGGAATGCTCGGATGATGATAAATCCATACACACGCATCATTAGTGGGGATCAGCCACGTACTGGGCTAGCTACCAGTAAAAGCTCTATATGGATATCATCGGAATGCTCAGCTCTAGCTACCCTCTGTGCTTTCATCACGTAAATCAGCACATCATAAGCCTAACATTAACCCAACACTGAGCAATAGTGATGGTGTTAAGCTTAACAATCAAATGACTCATCAATGAAATAGATACCGGATGAATAAATGTTCAGCTCAACAAATCATAGTAAATATACTATGATAACATGTGTCAATAAGCTCAAGATCAGAATGTCAATAAATCAGAATCATGCAACAAAAGTCTCAATTCACATAATATGCAGTTAAAGTGAAATCTACAACTCACAGTTATTGGTTATTTGTGCTCAAGTATTATGAAAGTAATATATTATCATAGTTATTTGTGCAAAAAAATGGATTTATCATCATCCGAGCATTCCTTATGAATTTGTCTAAAAGTCTCAAGAGCAACAACAGTTTTATAACTGGGAGCTGAGCAAAAGTCGCGCATCAAAAGAGCATTAATTGGCCAATGACCCTTCGAGATTGAGCTGTGCATGAGCCTAGTGCAGTGCGGAATATAAAGTTAATTACAAACAGAGACAGAATTTAAGTAGCAAAGTACAAACATCTAGACTATTACATCAAATGACATAATATAAACTAAACCCGAACCCCAAAGCTCTATTATCATCCAAATACCAAGATGTTAAAACAGGTTCTAATTCACTTCAAGCTCTTTCAAAGTCCTGACCTATGAACTAGGTCCAGCCAATTCTTTGCCTTTACCTGAAAAATAATGCAACAACGGGTAAGCTCATTTGCTTAGTGAGAATGCAGAATTTCACATTTAACATGCAATTATGAACGTGGAAGCACATGCACTGCACTCGGCTCATGCACGGCTCAGCTATATATGCACTGCACTAGGCTCATGCACAGCTCAATCTCGAATGGTCATTGGCCAATTAATGCTCTTTTGATGCGCGACTTTTGCTCAGCTCCCAGTTATAAAACTGTTGTTGCTCTTGAGACTTTTAGACAAATTCATAAGGAATGCTCGGATGATGATAAATCCATACACACGCATCATTAGTGGGGATCAGCCACGTACTGGGCTAGCTACCAGTAAAAGCTCTATATGGATATCATCGGAATGCTCAGCTCTAGCTACCCTCTGTGCTTTCATCTCGTAAATCAGCACATCATAAGCCTAACATTAACCCAACACTGAGCAATAGTGATGGTGTTAAGCTTAACAATCAAATGACTCATCAATGAAATAGATACCGGATGAATAAATGTTCAGCTCAACAAATCATAGTAAATATACTATGATAACATATGTCAATAAGCTCAAGATCAGAATGTCAATAAATCAGAATCATGCAACAAAAGACTCAATTCACATAATATGCAGTTAAAGTGAAATCTACAACTCACAGTTGTTGGTTATTTGTGCTCTTTAGTTTCTGGCTCTGGCTCTGTTGCTCAAAATCTGTAGTGGATTAGAACCACAATCTGACTTATGCCAGACTTTCAGTTGCTCATCATCTTGCTCGTTGCTCAATCTGTTATTAATATCATTTCTGATATTTATTAGCTCTTATAACATCCTGAAAGACCCTCTGATTTCTCAAAGGTCTCAAGTCAAGGCCCAGTAGCAACGCAATATCAATCATGAAACTAAGATAAAATTAACAATTGCGGAAATAAAGTTAATTACAAACAGAGACAGAATTTTAAGTATTTAGGTACAGACTTCTAAACTATTTCATCAAAGCACAAATATAAACTAAACCCGAACCCCAAAGCTCTATTATCATCCAAATACCAAGATGTTGAAACAGGTTCCAATGCACTTCAAGCTCTTTCAAAGTCCTGACCTATGAACTAGGTCCAGCCAATCCTTTGCCTTTACCTGAAAAATAATGCAACAACGGGTAAGCTTATTTGCTTAGTGAGAATGTAGAATTTCACATTTAACATGCAATTATGGACGCGGAAGCACATGCACTGCACTCGGCTCATGCACGGCTCAGCTCTATATGCACTGCACTAGGCTCATGCACAGCTCAATCTCGAAGGGTCATTGGCCAATTAATGCTCTTTTGATGCGCGACTTTTGCTCAGCTCCCAGTTATAAAACTGTTGTTGCTCTTGAGACTTTTAGACAAATTCATAAGGAATGCTCGGATGATGATAAATCCATACACACGCATCATTAGTAGGGATCAGCCACGTACTGGGCTAGCTACCAGTAAAAGCTCTATATGGATATCATCGGAATGCTCAGCTCTAGCTACCCTCTGTGCTTTCATCACGTAAATCAGCACATCATAAGCTTAACATTAACCCAATCACTGAGCAATAGTGATGGAGTTAAGCTTAACAATCAAATGACTCGTCAATGAAATAGATACCGGATGAATAAATGTTCAGCTCAACAAATCATAGTAAATATACTATGATAACATATGTCAATAAGCTCAAGATCAGAATGTCAATAAATCAGAATCATGCAACAAAAGTCTCAATTCACATAATATGCAGTTAAAGTGAAATCTACAACTCACAGTTACTGGCTATTTGTGCTCTTTTACCTGTACCTCAGTGTTCACCTTCACTCACATAAGCTCTATTGTATGTCAAAGAAAGCATATAGAAGCAAAGTATGTCTCAATTACATAAAATACATGTAAACATGAATAACTGTTACTCACAGTACTGTTTTTCTTGCATCAGAGTCTTTGATATAATCAAAGTAGCTTGCACCGGCTTATGTAGGCTTTAATATAACTTTTTGGCTTTGGCATTGTATAACTGAGTTTGATGTCCGCTATCATGGCTTTGAGGCTTTACTTTAACTCAATTTATCTTTACACTATCTCTAAAGGCTTTGACACTTTTAATAAGCTTTATTATAGACTCTGGCACTTAGCTTTGAGTCAAAACCATATTATACACTTTAATTAATGTCTAGTGTGCAATGAAGTGTATGTAATTTAACATTATAGAGTGTATAACAGATTAGTAAAACTAGCTTATAATTAAAGAGGCTTGACATGAATCATGTCTATGTGTTTTGTAACTTTTTAATGACAATTAAGTTTGGCCAATGACCACTTAATTATATTTAAGCATACATTTATATGTATAATCATTAAAGAATACACATATATATTTTTCTCACATATATCAAGGATATATGTCAATTATATTTAAGAGATTGATTAAAGTGCTTAGTATCAATTTAAGATAAAAAGTATGTTGCTGTACATGTTCGTACTTACATCCGAGATTTGATCATGAATGAATCTTGGATCGTTAATCGAATTTCCAACACTTAGCTTAAAATTTGGAATGAAATTGGCTGTTGTTTTGTTCTAATGACATCCGAGATTCACATGGAAGGTGAATCTCGGTTCTTTTCACAACACGACACACTAAACTTATTTGAAATCAATGAAAAATGAAGGGCTGCTGTTGTCTTCAGAAAACATCCGAGATTCATGAGGTTAAGAAAGGAGAAAAGGTTGCTGGACTGCTATGTACACACACACCACATCCGAGATTTTATATATATATATATATATATATATATATATATATATATATATATATATATATATATATATACCTACTGATGTTGTTTCTGATTTGCTACATACATCCGAGATTCCTATGAATCTCGGTTCTCACACACATCCGAGATTATGAAATAAAAGAAAGGATTGTTGTGTATGTTATTAATACATCTGAGATTATGAAAATAAATAAAAGAAAGGGAGCTGCTGGTTTTATTGCTTGACACATATACATATCCGAGATTATGAAGATAACATCCGAGATTCACATTCTCAGTGAATCTTGGTCCTTTTTCTTTGTAGTTTTCTTTTATTTTCAGCAGAAATTTTAAGGAGATTAAAGGAGGTTCAAGGTTCTAAATGATGAACCAAAACATATAGAAGTGTGTACCTAAGTCCTGGCCGAAGGGCAAAGGCCTTCTTGGCCTGTTTCCTTTCTGTAAAAACAGAGACAGAATCATTGACAGCTGCAACCATTGAAATCTTAGAACTTTAAAAATCAAAGTTGGAATTAAGGCTTGAAATTGATAACATGATCTATTTATGTTCTAAATAGAACATGCACAGGTTTTAATCAAGATTTTTAACACTAAATCTTGATGAACTTGAAGCTAAAAATTGGGTTCTTAAAACCCACAAAAACCGTAGGCTTTAATTTAACCTAAGAAACAAATTTGTGATGAACATTTACCTTAAATCTTCATAGGATATTGTTGCTAGATATTTGACTGTTGATTTCTTGATTTAATTCTGAACTTTGTTGCACAAGTTGATGATGAATGTATTTAAAGAAGATGAATTCGTGAGAGATTTAGAGAGAGAGCAGAGATTTTGTAGGAATACTTTCGTTAGGTGAAATGAGCAATTGAAGATTATTTGGGTATATATATTCATTGAAAATTTCATTTCTCACATTTTAGCCACATAACAAATTATAAATTATAACTTGGTTGTTCTTTTATTTTTAACATAACTTTAATTAATTATTGAACTCAAGATTATGCATCGTATAAATAATAAATGACTTAATTGCAACATATAGCAATTAATTTTTCCTTATTTTCACAAATTACATCATTGAAGTTTAATTGCAACATAAACGTATAATTTAGAAAACAAGGTGTTATAGATTTCCTACACCTTTTGCACACTCGTTGTTCTGATTAAATCGCATAAGACTTGGCCTTCTTAAGAGAGCTATATTGTTGCTTCTGTTGAGACTGTGCCTTTCATGTCTTGAAAAATCTGCTAAATCGTTGCTTCTTGGGTGGAGAAGGACATGTAGGATTGATCTGAGTTGCGCTTAGTTGTTCACCATACATCAGGTATTCGCTTTCAATTTGTCTGGCTGCTTCCACCGTCTCTAAGTACGTCTTGTATTTGGTACCACTCATCGGCTGACGATACTTTGGGTTCAATTCTCTACGAAAACGATTCATTTTTCTTCCTTCTATGGCTACTTGATAAGATGAATAGCCACACAGTCGTGAGAAGTCGTGCTCGCATTCATCGACCATCCTTGTCACCTTGAGTCAGTTGCATCAATTGAACTTCCATTCTATCTTGCTAATCCGTGGGACAGTACTCAGCATTGAACATATCGAGGAATTGCTCCCATTCAAGTGTTTTGATAACGTCCTCTCCGTAGATACTCTTCTGTGTGTTCCACCATGTGCGGGCAACTCCGACAAATAAGGCAGTAGTGTACTTAACTCTTTTTGAATCTTAACAATCAGAGATAGTGTAAATATCTTCTGTGTGACAAATCCAGTCCAATGCCTGGATAGGGTTTATAGTACCCTCAAACGTCAAGGCACCACTAGACTTAAAGTCTTTGAATCGGCCGCCTTTTGGCTAATCAGTTTGGGCATTATCAATGGAGTTATCAGTATTAGACTCATCATTATGGGTTTGCTTATTCTTTCTTTTGTTCTTTTTATCAGACTTACGTTTTGCTTCTGCCTCATCACGAGCCTGAAACTGTTCTTGGATTAGTTTGACTTGTTGTTCATTTTGTTGTGCCAATAGTTGTTATATCTTCTCAAACAGTTGTTGAGGAGTGACATTACCAGGAATTCCTCTTTGTCCAGACATCCTTACTGAAAAATAAAAATTCTAGTGACTTTTAATAGACTTAGTGACTATGTACCCTTTTTCCCATCCTAACAATTTGTACGTCCTATCTTAGTTCAAGCCACCTAGCGTGATTGATACTTTATGTATTGCTTAAGTTTGAGACCAAGTATTACTTTCATAATACTTGATTCACTCAAACTATATAATCTGATACCATACTGTCAAGACCACCCCCTACGGGGCAGCCTTAACGACTAGGTCCCAAGGAGCAATACATCATCAATCAAAACTAAGATTGATTATATAAAGTGCGGAATTAAGTCATTTCAAAACTTAGGATTATCTTACAATAAGTTTATAACAAAACTATAAAAGGGCATAAGGACACTAATCTATTACATAACCACAATACATGTCACTGCTTCTACCCAAACAACGACGGTAATCATCCTTATTCGATACCAATTGCAGATTTAGTAGTGGTCTAATGACTTCAAATTCGGGCTTGCAGTACTTAAGGACTTGGTTTGACTGGACCTTTTCCTTTGATTAAACCTGTAAAAATATTTAACAACAATTGTAAGCGTTGGGCTTAGTGAGATTATAGATTTAACAGTTAACATGCAATAACAATTTTAAGCAGAGACTTGACTTTTGACTTTAAGCTCTGACTTTGACTTTAAGCGCGATTTTAGCAAGGCTGTCGCTATCAGCCGGACATTGTGAGAGATAGGACTTAAGATCGGATGATGTTTATCCCACACACACGCTTTTAGATGTGGGGATCAGCCACATACTGGGCTAGCTACCTGTAAATCAACGTGGAAGGACATCAAAGTAGACTTAATCATAGACTGGCATAGACTTACTCAGACTTGAATTGTGCGAAAACATATGAAGAACATCAATAAGAAGGCAAATGACTTGAAAGCATTCAAAGTAATGAATCATGATAGCAACAACAATATATATATATATATATATATATATATATATATATATATATATATATATATATATATATATATATATATATATATATATATATATATATATATAGCTGATTCAGACTGTAAAGACATGTGTGAAGGATGATATATTAAAAGCTATCATGATCCACAGGGCATCACCGTACCACGGTGTGCACAGGTCACATTCTAGCTGAGCATATAGACTTTCAAATAAAGCTAGAACAACAACCAAATACCACCGATCTCCACCGTAGGTGCCAAAGAAGAATGAGAAGAAGCACGAATGGAGCAAAAAAGAACATAACCGTTAACGAAATTTCCAACAGCCACCGATACAGATACCCGACTCTTTGCATCCACGGCTAAATATGTCTCACATGAAGACAAGCATGTATACAGTTATATCAATAACTCACAGTTACTGGTTTTATGGCATGGTTGTTGACTTTGACTTTCGCAAGCGGATTAAATCCACCACCTGAGTTATCTAAGTATTTAACTTTTGTTTTACAGACTTTAGCTTGGTTTTACCAGCCTTAGCTTTTCTGGCTTTGGCTTGACTTTTCTGAGTTTGGCTTGCCTTTATTGACTGGGCTTGACTTTAATAGCTTTACCTTGACTTTTCGAGCTTGACATTACATGCTTTTGCTTTATAACATAGTTCAAATTTAGCTGAACCTGTTAACTAGTTTGGTAATCAATTTACATAAGCTTTCTTGAATTTACACAACATAATTGTGCAATTCAGTTGAATTCTTGGACTTTCTGAAGCTTATGTAAGTGTCACACCCCGTTACCCCGGTTGGCAACGAAGCGTGACGTCGCGGAAGCGTAACCATAATCATAACGAACGACCACTATTTGGACGTTTCCAAAAATACATTGATTTAACTTCAAATATAAATATTGTTTTACATAACCAAAATACAGCGTAAGTAGTTCTTAAAATACAAAGATTTAAATACACAATTTAGTTTATCAGGAAATATGCAAATAAATCTCCGAGTTTGAAAATGATGCGACTCCAACATGAACGGAAGCCTTGGAATGCTTCCCATGAATGCGCATGCACATTTATCAGAAGTATTCCAAGGCTTCCGTTCATGTTGTAGTCGCATCATTTTCAAACTCGGAGATTTACTTGCATCTTTCCGGATAAACTAAATTGTGTATTTAAATCTTGGTATTTTAAGAACTACTTACGCTGTATTTTGGTTATGTAAAACAATATTTATATTTGAAGTTAAATCAATGTATTTTTGAAAACGTCCATATAGTGGTCGTTCGTTATGATTATGGTTACGCTTCCGCGACGTCACGCTTCGTTGCCAACCGGGGTAACGGGGTGTGACAGATTGGTATCAGAGCCATAGTTATAGTGAACTAGGTTGCATTAGTACCTACACTATAACTGTTACAAAAACTAAACTTTCTTCAAGAACTGTGAACACATATGTATGGACCCTAGTGACAGAAACATGTCAAACAATACGGTTATTATCCTCTTTGACCCTGAGGATGAACTCTCACCCATGGAACAAGGAAGCCAAGGTGACACTAAGATGTACTTTGGATCGGAGACCCACCCAAACCCAATCAATGACGAGGTAGAGGACCATCAGAACAAGAGAAGGGCAACTGTGGCCCTGCAGCACAAAGTGCTCTACCATCACCACCCTGTATTGCATCCTACACCTTATTCAGAGACCATCCCAATGGACCATTGAAAAAAAAATTCACCAGCCCATCACCCAAGCCTAATCGCTACTGTGACTAGCACAACGGGAGTCTATCCCGGTACCTGCCTATCAGCCAAGCCTGCCACAGTAGCGACGGGCAACCATAAGACAGTGGGGATGGATGCCTCACACTCTCCAAGAGTGGAGAAATGAGGAAGGGATCCAAAGCCAGTTTGAAGTCGGAACACCATTTTCCTCTCAAGTGCCAACACTTACCAAGAAACCTATGTAACAAACGATGCCTCTGTTGGTGGCAAGGGCCGCCAGACACGACCTCCAATTTTGACAAAATCCACCAAGAGGTCGGTGAGATCTTCGCAAAGATTAAGCAGGAGGCAATACAAACCACCAATAAACCTCGGGCCCACCAGAACACCCAGGCGATTCAACAAGACGGAATCGACGAATTGTGACAGCGCCTAGCAGAGCACAAAGCCCGCAGTGCAGAACTAACCCAACAACTTAACGCTCTAAAGTACGTTGAGGCATCTCATACTTAGTACCCTTTCTACCATTTAGTATTTCTCTAGGCTTTACTATCTTATATATCTTAGGGTATGTAAGGCTTCAAAATTTATCTGAAAATCCCGACCATATCATGTACAAAGATTAGGTATCAAGCATTTTTATGAAGAACTAAGTTTTATCTATAACTATGTGCATGAGGACATGTAGTACGACAATCTGCCTAAGAAATTTCAAGCCCATAGACTTGTCCTCTTACCCCATTAGATACCACTTATGCATTTCTACTATCTGATACTGGTGCTGATAGGAGCTTCATATCCACTAAGTTCAGTAAGCAGATAAATTCATTCTTACACCATTAAGTGCCACATATGCTATTGAGGTTGATGACAGTGAGACGCTTAAGACAAATAATATAAGTCGAGGATGTTCCTTAGAATTAGTAGGCCGACTCTTTGAAATAGACTTGATACCTGTCAAACTGGGAAGTGTTTACGTGGTCATAGGCATAGATTGACTATCGAAAAATCGCGCGGAAATAGTGTGCGACAAGAACACGGTTCATATACATTTAGTCAATAAGAAGGTCCTTACTGTTCAAGGCAAAACAAGAAATTTATACCAAAGTAAGCATCATCCCTAGCATTAGGACCCTGAAGTGTTGACAGAGAGGGAGCCAAAGGAAAAGCGGCTCGAAAATATTCTTATTATTTATGGTTACCCCAAAGTTTTTCCAGAACACTTACCTGAACGCCCAACATCGAGGTAAGTCAAATTTAAAAATCGGCCAAGTATCAGGTGCGGTACCAGTGGCTCGAGCACCATGCCGATTAGCCCCATCAATAGTGTAAGAATCGTCCAACCAACTGTAGGAGCTCTTAGATAAAGGGTTTATCAAACCGAGTTCCTCGCTTTGGAGGAGCTCCAGTGCTGTTCATAAAGAAGAAGGATGGAACCTTCAGAATGTGCATCAATTACCGAGAGCTAAATAAACTAAAAGAACCGATACTCGCTCACAAAGGATCAATGACTTGTTTGACCAAACTCCAAGAATCAAGCTTCTATTCGAAGATCGACCTGAGGTCTGGTTATCATCAGGTTATAATTCGCAAGAAAGATATTCCAAAGACAGCCTTTAGATTTCGTTACGGTCATCATAAATTCCTATTAATGCCGTTTGGATTAACCAGTACCACAACGGTATTCATGGACCTCATAAATCGGGTGTGCAAACCTTATCTAGACAAATTTGTGATTCTATTCATGAATAACATCTTAATCTACTAACGAAACAAGGAGGAGAACGAGCAAACATTTAAGACTGATTCTAGAGTTGTTGAAGAAAGAACAACTATATGCCAAACTTTTTAAGTTTGACTTTTAGCTAAGAGGGGTGAAATTTCTCGGTCACGTGATCAATAGTAAAGGAATCCAAGTCGACCCTGCAAAGATCGAGGCTATCAGGAATTGCTCAACTCTTAGAACCCCCATAAGGATACGACAGTCCTTAAGACTTGCAACTTATTAAAAGCAATTATCAAAAAATTCTCAAAGATCTCCAGAGCTCTAACAAAACTGACACAAAAAGACATTAAGTATGATTGGGGCGAGGATCAAGAGACATCATATCAGTTATTAAAGCATAAACTGTGCAGCGCTCTTATTTTATCCAAGAGAAGCAAGAAATTTGTAGATTACTGTGACGCATCACACAATGGGTTGATATAGAAAGATAGGGTCATAGCTTATACTTTATGAAAACTTAAGGTTCACTAGGTGAATTACACAACGCATGATCTAGATCTTGGAGCAGTAGTCTTTATCCTTAAGACTTGGAGACATTAGTTGTACGGTAAGAAGTGTACTACACTCACAGACTATAAGAACCTCCAACACATCTTGAACCAGAAAGAGTCGGATATGAGGTAATACCATTGGATTGAGCTAATAAGTGATTGCAACTGTGAAATTCGTTATCACCTGAGGAAAGCTAATGTGGTTGCAGACACTCAGAGCTGAAAGGAGCAAACTAAGCCGTTAAGAGTATGAGCCCTAGTTATAACCATTCAACCAAACCTTCCTTCCTTAGCTCATGAAGCACAAATAGAAGTTGTTAAGGAGGAAAATATGAAAAATGAAGCCCTACACGGAATGGATAAATAGTTTGGGATAAGGGCTAATAAAAAATCAATATTTCATGAATAGAGTCTGGTTACCCTGTTTTGGTGGAATAAGAAAGCGAGTTATGGATGAAGGATACAAATCAAGATGTGCCACTCACCCCGGATTCGATAAAATGTATCATAACCGCAAGGAGCTATACTGGTGGCCTAACATGAAGGCTGACATTGCCACATATGTCAACAAATTCCTAACATGCTACAAAGATAAGACAAACATCAGAAACCATATGAGTAATAGTCGGCCGCCTAACCAAATTTTCGCATTCCTACCAATCAAGGAGAACAACAGGATTAATAAGCTACTCCAAACGTACCTAAAGGACGTCGTCTCCAAACCTGGAGTGCCCATTTCAATCATTTCGGATTCAGATAGCAGATTTACATCTAGATTTTTGGAAATCGTTACAGCAAGCTTTGGGTACAAACTTGGACACAAGTACCACATATCACCCTCTGACCAATGGTCAGAGTGAAAGAATGATCCAAACCCTAGAACATATGTTAAGAGCCTGTGTCATGGATTTTGGGAAGTGGATACTCATTTGCCTTAGTGGAATTATCGAACAAAAACAATCACACATGTTTTAACGTTGCTCCGTTTGAGGCACTGTACAGACAAAAGTGTGGATCACCCCTTTGACGGGTCAAAGTCAGGGATCGTCAAGTCATTGGCCTAGAAATCATACTTGAGGCCACCGAAAAGATAGTACAGATACGGAACCGCCTAAAAGTTGCCCGCGATTGTCAGAATAGTTATCCAGACGTAAGGAGAAAATCCTTTGAGTTCCAATTTGGAGAAAGGGTACCGATGAAAGTCTCGCCATGAAAGGGCGTGATACGATATGGGAAACAAGGATAACTGAATCCTCGTTACATTGGACAATTCAAGGTCTTAAAAAGAATTAGACTAGTAGCTTATCGTTTAGAGCTGCCACCAGAGCTTAGCAGTGTGCACAATACCTTCCATGTATCCAACCTTAAGAAGTGTCTTGCTGATGAAACACTCGTTATACCCATGGACGAGCTAATAATTAGATGATAAGTTAAACTTCATTGAGCAACCTGTAGAAATAATGGACCGAGAAGTCAAGAAACTAAAACACAGCCGGATCCCGATAATAAAAGTCAGATGGAACTCTAAGCGAGGTCCTGAGTTTACGTGGGAACGCGAAGATCAGTTCCGGGAAAAATGCCCTCATCTATTCTCAAATACTCAAGCAGTGGAGAACACGAGCTAATTTCGGGACGAAATTCCCTTAACAGGGGGAGACTGTAACATCCGACATTAAACCAGGTTAGCAACTACGACCTAATCAGTATTTAATAGCCAATTATAACCTAATTAGTGGTCATTAGAATTTAATCAAAGTGATTAACAAGGTTCATGAAGAAATTCAACTCAATTAGAATCAATTTCATCGGTGCGATGAATCGGGAAATCAATTAATCCGATCGATTTACGATATGATGGATTAATTCAACTAAGTACATAATTAAATTAAGATTAGTAACCCTAATCATGCATTAATACACTTACTTAACATTAATGATGCAAGACTAAAACAAACAAATGCATTCAAAAGTATTTATGAATTTACATAAAAAGGGAAATACAAGAATACGTGTCAAATACATTTATACAAAAAAAAATGAAAATACATCAAAATATCTTCTAAAAATCTGCCCATAGGGAGGTACAAGTAGGTTTTGACTTCATTTTTATAATACACACTTCCATAACCCATCAAAATCAAATCCTTTTCATCATCTTCTTTCATCTCATCCAACACTCCACTCAACCCCCATTTGAAAGACCAAGACTTTGCCTATAAATAGAGAGCTTCCCTTTCATTATTTTCACACCAAAACTCTTCCTTTTTCTCTCTAAAAACCGGATCCCACACACACACACCCACTACAAACATTTTCATTCAAGTGTTCTTGGTGAAATTCAAGTGTTCTTGGTGAAATTCAAGTGTTCTTGGTCCAAATCTTGCAAGAGTTCGAACTTCATCTCAATTTCATACTCCAAATACATCAAAGTAAGTAAATACTAACTTATTTCATCATACATTTATGTTTATATAAGTCTTGCATAATATATATAATCACCAACAACAACAAGTTTCAAAAAAACTCAAGTTTATAAGTTTCTAGTTTTTGTTTTTAAGTTGTTTCTTTAAATGTGTTTATGAATATATAAACACATCATAAAAGTGTTAATATTATGAAAACAAGTAATATATATGTGTTTTATAACTTGTATACAAATAGTCTTTGAATAAACAACAAGAATCATAAGTTATTTCAAGTTTATAAACTGCGGATTTTCGGCAGAAAATTTATATCGACTTTGAAAAATCATATCTAATTTATAACTTAACGAAATGAGTTGATTCTTGTCTCAAATGTTAGATCTATGTCTTAGCTATAGATCTGGAACTTTTCATAAATTAATTTGGAGTTTAAGACCTCCAGAAATTATTTGGGAAACCGAAAGTTTGACAGCTCAAAAATGGCCAACATAGGGTTTTCAACGAGCTTTTTCCCCAACCTAAACATCTCGAAAAATGGCCCTTCTTGACTTTAAAAATTCTTTGTATATAGTAGTTTAATGTCCAAAAAAACCAAAGCCTAAAACGTTTTGGAGCTTGGTCAAAAACAGCCTCAAATTAGGCCGAAAAACCTTCGAAAAGCTGGAAAATTATATATATATATATATATATATATAAACTTGACGTCTTAAGTGGGTTTTATTTATAAACTTGTAATGTTGGGTGATTTAAGACATAAAAATCTATAAATATACATATTATCATATATTAGAGATATTAAGTCCTTATTATCATTTAGGACTCGGTTAAACAAATCTGGTTTCATCACCCATCAAACAACGCAAACTTGCATTTTTGCGCGTATTTTGACATCACAAGCTCGGTGAGTCTTCATAGCCCCTATTTGCACCATCTATTGGGGTGGAAATACATGCACTGTTTTCATATGGACATCAAAACTATTTATTTCTTATATGTATTACATCTGTGGATCCATCAGCCCTCAAATCATGAACCGTTAATTGCATTTATTTGTAAGCGCGAATATATTGTGGATAGATCTATCGGGAGTCATGTCCCCCATTCGGGTTAGTTTGGCTCGGCTAACAGCGGGTGCATATATATTCAACACACGGTATTACGTATGGGAATATTACGTATGGGAATACTGCACAGGGCAAACTTATTTAATTAAGCTCCGGTTGCATGATGGTTTATGTAATACATACACGGAATTTATGCTTTATAAATTCAACTCATCTGATAATGTCTATACAATTGGTCTTTTCGCGTAAACTATGAGCTCACCAGCAATTTGTTGACGTATTTTAGCATGTATTTTCAGGAGACTTAGACATGCACATTTATCAAAAGTATTCCAAGGCTTCCGTTCATTTTGGAGTCGCATCATTTTCAAACTCGGAGATTTACTTGCATCTTTCCGGATAAACTAAATTGTGTATTTAAATCTTGGTATTTTAAGAACTACTTACGCTGTATTTTGGTTATGCCAAACAATATTTATATTTGAAGTTAAATCAATGTATTTTTGAAAACGTCCATATAGTGGTCGTTCGTTATGATTATGGTTACGCTTCCGCGACGTCACGCTTCGTTGCCAACCGGGGTAACGGGGTGTGACATTATGTTTTAAATCACCCAACATTACAAGTTTTTAAATAAAACCCACTTAAAACGTCAAGTTTTTTATATATAATTTTCCAGCTTTTTGAAGGTTTTTCGGCCAACTTTGAGGCTGTTTTTGACCAAGTTCCAAAACGATTTAGGCTTTGGTTTTCTTGGACATTAAACTACTATATACAAAAAAATTTTGAAGTCAAGAACGGCCATTTTTCGAGGTGTTTAAGTTAGGGAAAAAGCTCGTTAAAAACGCTATGTTGGCCATTTTTGAGCCGTCAAACTTTCGGGTTCCCAAATAATATCTGGGGGTTCTAAACTCCATAATAAATTATGAAAACTTCCAGATTTTTAGTTAAAACATAGATCTAACTTTTGAGACAATAATCATCTCATTTTGTTAAGTTATGAATTAGTTATGATTTTTCAAAGTCGATGCAACTTTTCTGCCGAAATTCCATAGTTCGTAAACTTGAAATAACTAGTGATTCTTGTTGTTTATTCAAAGACTACTTATATAAAAGTTATAATATATATATATATATATATATATATATATATATATATATATATATATATATATATATATATATCACTTTTTTTTCATAATATTTACACTTTCATGATGTGTTTATATATTCATAAACACATTTAAAGAAACAACTTAAAAACAAAAACTAGAAACTTATAAACTTGAGTTTTTATGAAACTTGTTGTTGTTGGTGATTATATATATTATGCAAGACTTATATAAACATAAATATTAGATGTAATGAGTTAGTATTCACTTACTTTGATGTATTAGGAGAATAAAAATGAGTAGAAATTGAGTTCTTGAACTTTGTTGCACCAAAAATGCTTGAAATATTGCAAGAACCCAAAGTTGCAAATTTTTGTGTTCTTGGACCCCTTGTGGCCAGTTTTGAGAGGAAGAAAGGAAGAGAGATTTTGTGTTGTGAATGTGTGGAAATGATGTGAAGAGGAGTTCTCTATTTATAGGGAAAATTTGATCATCAAATGGAGGTTGAGTGGAGTGTTGGATGAGATGAAAGGAAATTGTGATAAATATATGATTTTGATGGTGAATGGGATTTTCAATAAAAAAAAATTGAAGTCAAACCCTAAGGTGTACTACCTAGGGCCGGATTTTCTGATATATTTTCATGTATTTTTATTAATTTTTTTTATAAAAGTATTTAGAGTGTATTCTTGTATTTCCCTTTTTTTTTGTAAATTCATAAATACTTTTGAATGCATTTGTTAAATAAAATTGTTTTAGTCTTGCATAATTAATGTTAAGTAATTGTATTAGTGTATGATTAGTGTCATTAATCATAATTTATTTATGTACTTAGTTGAATTAATCCTTCCTATCGTAAATCGATCGGATTAATTTATTTCCCGATTCATCGCACCGATGAATTTGATTCTAATTGAGTTGAATTTCCTTATGAACATTGTTAATCACTTTGATTAATTGCTAATGACCATTGATTAGGTTATAATTGGCTATTAAATACTGATTAGGTCATAGTTCCTAACCTGGTTTAATGTCGGATGTTATAGTAAGACTTGTTACATTTATTGGCTTATCATGTCATTTTAGACTTTGTTGAATTGATAATTAGGCTTATGACTTAACTTGACATGATTTAATGACTTTAAGTGCTTTTATGCATTTCATGGACATGTTTGACCTATTAGGTCATGATTTGTCTTTACTTGCAAATTTAATTTATTTGTATGCCTATCATGACATATTTTGCCACAAATTCATTTGAATGACTCAAATAATCAATTTATACATGTTCATGACCTTAATGCATAAATCATCAATAAAACATTACTTTATGCTTCTCTAGTTCTAATGGAAATGATCAACATGCTTATTGAATTGCTCATTATTCACACACAAGTATTCTTCATAACCATCTAATACTATGGCTTTATATCATATTCATGTAGTATTATGTGGTTACACACTTGAATGCACACACTCCTTCGTGTTACTCTTCAATTTGTTGCCTTCATGTATATATATACAGCAGTAAGGGGGCGGCAGGGGCTGTTAGTTGACGACACACACACATTATGACTTATTTACATATGAATGTATATAAATTGCTGTCATATTTACACACTGCTGCACATATATTAGAGTCTATTTATGAATATTAATGCTGTCACTGATGTTTCTATTGCACACAAGCGCACATATTACTAATTCTTGTTACTGCCCACAAGTCACAAATCAAACACAACACATATATTGACTCAAATGTTAAAAAGGTTGCTGTTTATTTCTGTTTTTCCAGCACACAAAGCATCCACATACTAATGCTGTTATTTCAACTCCAGATTCGAGACTCACATTTGGTGTGAGTCTTGGAACTTTATGCTATTCATTCACACTACGCAACACTTGGTCTTTATAGGAAACAAGAAGGGCTGCTGATTCTTTATATAAAACAAATACACACATACTTACTTTATGCAAATGATGGAACATATGGTTTCTGTTTCTGTTTTTACAGTGCACACAACACAAAACCCACACACTTAACTTAATTTATGCGACAAAAGTGAAAGGGTTGTTGTCCCTGATTTAATTCACAACACACTTAAGGATATATATGTATATATCCGCTTGTGGATCTGTCAAATACACAGCAGACATACAACCGAGAAAAAAAAGAGAAGAAGTAAAAATGGTTGCTGTGAGTATTTTTCCTTAAAAAACTTGATTCGGAATTAAGTTGGTTTCGGTATGTCTCGGTAGTTTAGGTGTTAACCTTTCAATGTTTCGTCATACTTCATGTGGTTTCGGTATTGAATGGATCTTGGTAATTAAAGTTGGGTTTCAGTATAACCGAAACCTTTGAAGGTTTCGGTAGGTCTCAGTTGGTTTCGGTATCTTCATGTAAACACTCGCACAGCACATCAAACATATTATTTCTGTTTTTACTACATTTCTAGCAGCAAATGATGAAGGTTAAAGGGTGTATCATGTTTCTTGTTGATGATTAAACACACAGACATGAATTCTAATCCATGATTGAATGCCAAATGACTATTTGATCCATATAAAACCGATTAAAACAGGAGAAGAACAAGCTGGACAGAATGTCCATTTAAGTACAGAATTATTTGATTAAAGCTTCGATTTAAGCTTCTAAAATTCATGAACCATCAATTCTATTGTAGATGAAGACATGCATGCTCTTACATTGAAGGTTAAAACATATTTTAATATTTCAATATCTATCATACAATTCACAATTAATAACATGAACACAAGACTGATTCAAAAAATATTGAATGCTTTGATTAATAGATTAGAATATTATATTCACTGTTCTTGCTTTGACCTTGCTTGCACAGAAAACAATACAAATCTTCTCTCCGTCGTCTTGAACTACAGTAACTCTACTTCTATTTATATACAAAATACAAGTATAGAGTATTTACAAAATAACCCCTGAACTTCTTACCATAAATTGTTTTCAAATCAATTTACAATTGTACCCAACAATCTCCCCCTTAGAGATGAAAACAATTTTACAATTAAAATTCAAATTTGGAACTTCAATCCTTTTCTCTTTTCTTCTCTTTTCGAATCTGAACTTCTTTGTCTCTCTTTGATCTGCAAATCTCTTGTTCTCTAATCTTATATTTTCTTATGAGCAAACTCTCCCCCATGAAACATGAATAGCTTTTTGATTGTCTCCCTTGATCAATCATAGACAACTTATCAACTTTCATCTTTAAATCTTCTGCAGTTGTTACAATTGTCTTGAGTTGTTGTTGCGAATGTCTTCAAACAACTCAGTAGTTGTCTCTGAACTATATCTTTTCTCCCCCTCATGATGATCATAAAAAATATGAACATCATGCAAAATCTTCAGAGACATAGATGTAGTGAATTTACAGTAGCAGAAATACAACAACAATTACAATTCAGAAATATTACAAATTGTGTTTCTCCCCCTCAAAATGATATCCTTCCCCCTATACTGAACAAATAGAACACTCCCCCTCAAAAATATACTATTTCCTTTCAAAACAAACAAATATTTTCAACTTTGTGAAAAATGAAACAAATTCATTTTGTAAGTAACAGAGTCCAGGTCCATATAGGATTCCTGTTTGCACAATAGACATAATCTATGTGACCTACTTTCAGCGCTGGCATGATGTTAACACTGGTAGGGTTTTCAAATAGTCATCATGAAATCCTTTATCATGAAAGAATCACTCTTATTTGTTCCGAATTAGTCACTTTGGACTAGTAGTTTATAGTCACGCAGACTCAGACTCGATGTGTCCTAAAAGTTTATTTAATCAGCTTAAGAGACAATGTGCATCAAATGAAGTCAGAGACCGGAGCAAATGTCTTCGTTGTTTCAATATCAATAATATCCAAATGATATATTGATAGAAATGTGTTATATATCCGTGATTATTGAAACGAAAATCTTTTGAGGGATAACTGAGTAGTTGGTGGGGTTAAGTGCATGCGTCACTGGGTCCATGACGTCTTTTTCAATATCAAGTCACCTAGCGCTTGATATATTATGTGGTTTACCCAGCAGACACAGTGTAGGTAGGATTATCTTTTCTTCAAATCCTTTCCCAACTCTAAGCTCTCAGCATTTTTCAACTAAGCTCCCTCCGGCTCACTTTTGAGAAATGGATTCTGTCAGCTTTATAGCAAAAGCATGATCTGATGCACCACCATCTCCTTTCAATATACCCATCTCACTTTCATTTTACCTCTGCTCGACCCTGTCAGTATCCCGTGATAACTGACACTTCTCAACTAATAGATCTAAAGAACCCTCACCCACACAAACAATAGATGGTTTGCTCCTTGGGTAGGTCTTCCGGTTCTAGTTGGACCATAGAAGCGATGTTTATGCATATCACACAATCTGGTCCAAAATCAGAGTCAATAGAAATAATGTTCAGATTTTCAGCTCATGGGCTTAGATGAATTAGGAGATGCAATTTAGAATGAACTTGGGGAATCTTGAGTTGGGAGATTTCAGAATGAAATGAAAAATCTGATATATTATATGAAATGATTCAGATTATCATGAAAGAATTAGCTCATGGGAGATAATGAGAGAATTCAATATGAATGAATTGGAAGAATTACAATAAAGAGAATCTCAGAAGCAGTGAGATTAAAAAAAAACAAAGAAATTAGATCAATTAACCTCACTGATATACTCAAAGAATGAGAAATTAAGATTCTTAAAAATTATTTTTTTCAGCTCAAAAATCTTTTTAAGTGTGCACAATATATTTTCGTGTAAAATACACACAGTTTTGTGAAAAAGATGTCATCGTCAGAGTGCGTCTGAAACTCCCCCTGAATATAAGCACACGAAGTTAGTCAACTCATGGAAAATAAATCAGGAGCAAAAAAATTATAAAATAAAATTCTCTCTTTGTCAATTCAGCTTCAGAGTTGAACTCCGGGCTAGAATTTCAGAAAAATTTGTCTTTCAGAATCGGGTTCTAATCTGAAGTGATTAGAAGCCTTTGTAGCGGAAGCTCAGGTTTCAGTCTGATGTAACTGAAAGCCTTTAGCTTGGGTTCTGTACTGAGATGTACAAAAGCCATTTCCAATGAAGACCGGGTTCTAGTTTGAATTGACTAAAAACCATTATTAATGACGTCCGGGTTCTACACTGATGTGAGTACCTGTGTATTCTGCAAAAAATCAAGATGTCTTTGGGATCCAAACTGATTTTGATCCAGACTTGTTAGCACATTTGGGTGCCCATTTCAAAACGGGTTTTGGTAACCATTTCAGTACAGGTTTAGGTACCAATTGCAGATTTGTTATACTTTAAATTTTGATCATGTGTAGTTTTATATTGTAATAGTTAGTTTGTTTTATTTCTATGTAATTTATTTCCAAGTGTTTTATTTCTATTGTAATTTTCTTACTGCTTTTACAGGTTGAGGGGGCTGAGTGTCATTCCCTTTAAGTTGATTTAATTATGTAAGGGAAACCCTCCTAGGGTTTCCCAAAACTTTGTCATATTATCATTTCAAAGAAAATACGGCCGCCGCCTTCTTCATATTATTCTCTCAATATTCATAAACATTAATCGAGTGATTTCATTCTTGTTGCCTTTAATATTGTGTTGATATTGAAATTGTGTGCTGATTATACTTCTGGGACGATTCTACAATTGGTATCAGAGCCTAAGAAGCAGATTTCAACTGATTCGGATTCGGTGTTCTTCGCCTAAACTCACGGTTTTGATACTATTCCTCTCTAAATCATCTGTTTTTGCTTGTTTTTCTATTCTATAATCATCAACAATTAATCTTGTACTGATTTCGAGCTCTTTTTGTTGAATCATTACATGTTTTTATTGTTTATTTGGTGAAATTATTAAATCGCTTTCTCAAGTTTTATTCTCGGTTTTTAGTTAAAAATTCCAGATTTTAGGTGTTTTGGTTACTTGTTATTAACAAAACTTGTTTTAAAAATCAAACCAAACATTTAGAAATTATTTCTAGTCCTTAAACTTCATTTTTATTAATTCTGAAAAACTGGAATTTAATCAACAATTTTAAAATTTGGATCATCTCGGACCAAATCTCGGATCACAACTCGGATCAAATTATCGGATCAATTCGTATCAAATTTTAACATATTTCAGACCAAATCTCGGATCCCATCCGAAATTCTGTTATAACATTTTTCGGGTCACCAAAATTACTTGTTCTTCAGTTTTAAATATTTTCAAATCGAACTCGGATCATCCGAAACTCGGATCACCAACCGAATTCAGATCACCAGAGTTGAACTGATCACTTTGAAGTTAGCCATCTAAGATATTGTGCCTCATCCGAATTCGGTCCATCTGAGTTTCCATCCAACCGAGTTACTGTCATCCATCCAAATTCCACTCAACCAAGTTTCCAAATTCAACTGAGTAACTATTTTCCATCCGAGTTTCCATCTGAATTACTCATCATCCGAGTTAATTGTTTACCACCAGTCCAAATCAAACGAGTTCCATACCACATGAGTTATTGTTCATCAACCGAATTCGGACCATCCGAATATCAATTCTAGTCCATCCGAAAAATCAGTTTCCACTTCCAAGGATCCTAAGTTCATAATCAGCATTCAACACATCATGCCTTGTGAAGATCTTGTTCTTGGATCAGAGAACAGACCACCCGTTCTCTATCCAGATGAATACGAACAATGGAAGAAAATGTTCTTAAAGTTCATTGGCATGCAACCCATGGGGAATCTGTTGATTCAATCTATAAGTGAAGGTCCTGCTATCTTTTACCGAGAATATCCTGCAATGCCAGATGCTGATCCTCCAGTGCCAGCATCACGTACAGTTCGTGAACCTAACATTGAAGCAGAAAGGGACAGACAAATAGATGATAAACGGGCAGAGTATCTCATTTATCAAGCCCTCCCTACTAAAATCCTAGTTGGAGTTGACAGTAAAAATGTCGACAAAGAAAATGTGGGATGAGTTAGAAATGCAAATGCTTGAGGCAGATTTAGATGATAGGGCCAATATTGAGGAAACAAAGGCCAAATTTACAGAGTTCCGAGCCAAAGATGGAGAATCTCTACAAAGAACTTTTACCACTACAACAAATTGAACCTAAAGCAATATAGGAAAAGTGTTGTGTTAGGCCTTAAAAGTGTTGCTATAGGCCTAATGCGACACTTTATGTAGTGCCACCTTAGCCAACGTCGCCTTAGGTCTAAAGCGACACTTTTACTAGATAATGCAACACTTTTCAAAAGTGTTGCCTTTATTTTTATAAATGCAACACTTTTTATATTCTAAAGCAACACTTTTTAATGTGTTGCCATTATTTTATAAATGTAACACTTTTTAGACTCAAATGGAACACTTTTAATTTATTGTTACCAACTTATAGCAACACTTTACTTATCAAATGCAACACTTAACTAATGTTGTCATTATGTAAATGCAACACCATTATCAATCTATTGCAACACTTTATTATTGTTTTAAATTACATAAATGCAATATTATCTAACCAAAAGAAACATATTCATTATTTTTTAAATTTAATGCAAATACAAAAATTTGTTTAATTTCTTCGTGATAGTTTTTCTAGTTACAATTCAATAACATATCGTTCAAAAAGTATTTCAAGTATATAAATTTCTACAACCAAAATAAGGATCATCAAATGTATAAGTGATACAACAAAAAGTAAATTACAATCTTGGGAATACATATTCAATTCCTCTTATTGTAATTTCTTTCACGAAACCGACGCTTATCATGCACAACTCTCCTTCTGTCGATCACTTTTCATATGTCAAAAGAAAGAAACTAACTTGCAACATATGAAAACACATACAATATATACCATATCGTTAGTGTGTTTTCTAAATTATAAATGATAACAAAAACATTATGAAGGAGTATTACAGTGCAGTAAAAACAGTAAAAATAAACAGTGCAGTAAAAAACAGTTTAAAAACTGCAAAAAACAATGCAGTAATAAACAGTTTAAAAACAGCAAAAATATTGAAATATTCGGTATTACATTGCAGTAAACATGAAAACCAAAAGGCCCAAAATATCAAAGAAATAACAACGCAACAATTAGTTAAATAGCCAAAGGATTCTTAAATAGACCCACATGGATGCTAACAGTTTCTATATGAAGTTAACCATGAGAAAATAAGGTTAAGTGATTGTTAAGATCAACTCAATAAGCCTCAATATGCATTACAAAATTATACACATAATCAAATATATTGAAGTAATAATAATAAGAAGAATTTAATAATGTGATAATAGGAACAAATTTTGTCAATAATAATGGTATAAAGTCATCAGTTAACAATCTTATATAAAACTTGTTTAGTAAATATGAAGCTATTTGTTCTCATATAGCTCATCCAAATACAAGGAAAGCAGGTGGTATATGGTCAACCCTTATTAAAAATTATCGTAGTCGGGAAATGTGAAATAATCCAGAATTAGATGAGTTACCTACCTTTCTACAGAAAAAAATAATTTGATGATGATGCAGTTACGCAGAGCCATGCGAGTTGCACCATTGTTGCCTTGGTTTAAATAGTTCTAATCCAGGCTCCAACTCGAGACGTGTGACCACCTCTCAAGGTTCTCAGCTGTAAATTTCAAACAGAAAGATTTAGTGAACGAATAACAAATCAGAAGACCAAATCAGAGATGTTTTGATCATCCCAGAGCAGATTTTTCAAAAGAGTTTTTGTTCAGGTTCAAAATATATTGGATCAAGACAGGTTGTTGATCAGTGAGATCAATCAGAATCACGAGTCAAAGATTCCTGATGATCTCAGTAGAAATGTCAGTTTGATTAGAGAATTCAACAACAATGTAAGAAAAGTGGTTGATCTTTACTTTGTCTTTCATCTAAATTCTCTATATGCATGGAGAATCAAGTAATGTAACTTATCTTAAAATCAATAGCACCCTTCTTAAGCCCAAACTTTTTTACATATGTTGGGCTGATGTGACTTGTGGCATGAGTAAGGAAGAATCATGTTCGATATAGGTAGGATACATAATCAAATTTCCAAGATGGCTTGTGTAGACAATTAAGCATACTAAAATACACCAAAGTATATATAAACATTATAAAGTAGATTGATGATGGTGCAAGAACATCATTTTATACCTTTTTGACATAATCTTTTCAGATTGAAAAAAAGATGCATGTCTTCTTTTTTATGAGTATGGAATTCTAAGTAACTTACTACTTTGCATCTGCTAAGAATATGTAATAGAGGCAGAAGTTTTTATGTCATATATGTGCTTGACATAAAATCAGTAACCTGTTCCTGATTTTTAAGTTTCTGTCCTATGTGCTTGACATATATGTGTTTAATTGAATTCAGTGTGTGTGCTTTAGAAGGAAACAGTAGCAGTCATATGTACTATATATATATATACATATGTGCTTGAATGTTGCTATTTCTGAATGTGCTAGACATAAAATCACCAACTTGTTCCTGATTTTTAAGTTTCTGTCCTATGTGCTTGACATATATGTGTTTAATTGAATCCAGTGTGTGCGCTTTAAAATGAAACAGTCATATGTACTATATATATGTTCTTGAATGTTGCATATATAGATGTGTGTCTTTTAATTCAAAACAACAACAGCAGCTTAAATGCATTAAATGAAAAAAATATCAGTCCATGTTTCCGTTATTTCAGTTTGAATGTTGCATAAAATGAGCAGACTTGTAGTTTCTTAAACATGCATTATCAACTCAAATCGCAAGCCTATACTCATTGTATAATCAGTTTTAGAACCCAAAAAGCTGATAAATTTATACTCACCAAAAAGCTGATAAATTTTTAAGTTTAGTCATATATTGCATATACACCAATAATAAAAGCACCAGAAGTAGAAGCAGGAAGATATTGTTATATGATCCTAAGACACATAGGAAGAAAGCAAGTTAAGCACCACAACAGACAGAAAACGAAAACAACAATTCTTTGAAGAAAAAATAACTAGAAACTAAGGAACCAACCAACTTTTTTAAATTTTAAATTGTAATAAAAATAGACCCAAGCAATTAGATATTTTGACATGAGAAATAGATTAGTAATACCCTATGTGATATGCAAAAATGAATACCTAAAAGGCTGCATTCAACCATTTGAGTAAGTAATTAACACATAGTTGACTACCCACTGATATATTATAGTGAACTTGCTTAACATCAAAGTGGAAACTTTTACAATTGCATGAAGGGAAAACCATACCAATGTGTTTGTGGTTTAAAACAAGCAATCTTTACATGATCAGTATACTTACTGGATATAGGGCCTGATCATGCCATTAAAACCAAAAAATATCAACTAACAAAAAAAACTGGGCTAATATCAATACATTAATTTTTATGTACAATTAGCCAATGGAAATTCATTAAAATTCATGACGAAAAGGACTTATCAACTGAAAATAAAACCATTGTGGATCATATATTAAAAGTGGGAGATCTCACCAGGGCCCGTCCGAAACACCATTGTTGATCATATATTATCGTCTCCAGTAGCCCCTAACATAATAGAGTAGTAGCAACATATATTTTGTATTAACTTATAGGCTTAGGGGTGTGTGTATGTGTGTGTGTGTGTGTGTGCATGTACTACTAGATATGCATGTGTTTTCTCAAGGATACATGGGTTCAAGTAACTAACTTATATAAGCCGGTTGATGCGTTAGCGTATTTGTCTACCAATATGTTGGTGTCATGATTTGTTTAACATGGTGTTTTGCTTTGCTTGATGTTATGGTTCTGGATGCTCATAGGATGCAAGGTTCATCACGATCTTATAACATATGAAGATGATGAAGTTTTAAACCTCTTAATCTCTACCAACTTATTCAGTTATTGATCTTACAGACTTAAGGGCCATATGTTATTTGTTGTCAGACAATCCCAACTGAAAATAATACTAGCTTGACCAGGATTGGTTTAAAGAATTTCGAGTTGTATAAAAAAATAAAAAGACATTGCAAGTGTCAGTTCAGGTATGTTTCTGGAGATTTAGTTGTTATAAAAGCATAACTTTCATAATCACTTGCTGGATGAGGAACATTTATATTCAATTCTTTTACCAGTTTATTTCCCCCGGGCCCTGGTGAGTTTTACTCGTTGAGTTCGTATGCCTATCTGCTGCACTACCAATTAACCGCACACAGATATATGGAAAGCATGTAAATGCTCATATGTTCACATTCTGTATCTCATCAGCATTTTTGTTGTTTTGCTCAGGTTGGAATCAGGTGGTTTAGTTGTGCAACAACTTAATCAGATAGATGCATACCTTGAAATTTTAAACAGTGTGTGTTTCTGTGTGTCCTTCCATTGAAACAGACTTAACTTTGAGTTGTATGTTGAGCTGCCTCTTATGTAAGTGTCTTTTTCACCTGCATTTGTAACAGACACGTACCCCTTAATTATCTATACATAATACCATAAGCAACAAAAAGTAGTTAAGTTTATATTTATATAAGCTTTTGAATTCATTTTAAAGTATAGTCTTATAATATTTGTGGGAATACAGTTTAGAAAATAGAAGCTGAAGCTTGCTTTGACTTTTATACAGATTGTGTCAATCTTTCTTATACACACTGCTATATATGAAGGTCTCAATTAATCAGTCTGTTGTAGCCGTACATCTGCTAAAGACGCACACAGATACATGATCATTGATCAGTGCCTCATCAAAGAATTCTTGTTCATAAATTCACAAGATAGAAGGTCCAATAGAGTTCTCTAAGCTAAAATAGACAAATTTATCCAACAAAAGGATAATAGAGCATCATAATTCAGAACAAAATTTGGAATCCAATCATAACGTTTTCCTCAAAGGAAGATTTTAGAAACTATGTTAATGTTCATTGACATACAAATGCATATAGGAAAACAGAATTAGACATAAATATTAACCTATTTTCAGTAAGTAGATTCCTCCTCAACCGATATATTTGGAATATATACATAAGAAGACATAAAATAATACAAAATGCTGATAAAAAGATACCTTAGTGCAACACTTGCCGCAAGGAGCAGCGAATGAACTTAGCAGATGATTAAACCTTTAAACATATGGGAGGGGTTGAGTTCAATATCAGGACCATAAGCAAGTAGTAAAAGCAATAAACCATAAGCAATAAAAGCAAGTAGCAATAAACATTAAGCAATTAGCAATAAAAAGTGTTAAATAAAAGTATTAATAAATTGTTGCTGTTTGGTTTAGTTTTCTTGATTTGAGATTGAATTGAAAACTCACTAATGGCTCAAAAGAGTTTCTCATGATCAATAGATTGCATTGGCAGTTTTAGAGTGTTTTGGAAGCTACAAATGAGCACACATGTATTCATAAATATCAAATTATATATGTTAGATTGAAATTAATGTTATCTAATAAAGAATTTCCATAACTTTCGCATAGTCGCAAGCAATAAGATTTCCATTAATTGCTAGATTTCATTTCAAACTTTTCTTAGACGATCCAACATTAACCGATTAAAATTCAAGAATTTTTGTTTGACCACCAAAAGAAAATCGATTAAGGTGAGGTAAATGTACCATACATAATAGGACAATTACAACGTTCAAAACACTCAGCAACATCATTAACTAACTAATTACACAGAAACAAGATGCAAGGCGAGTTGAAAAATCAAAACGATTGAATCTAAAAACAAATTTACAATAACCAAAGTCCATAAGAATAATATTAGATTACTTTGATGCCATGAATTCCTTTATATCAAGAAATTATCCTACTATATATTTTTATTCTCACACAAATACTGTGCTGTTTTTATTCTCACAATTATCCTTCCCTATATCAAGCAATCCCATTACTAGTCCCACATCATCAGTCAATAAACAAAGGCACAAACTACAATATAAGACTCCGACATATGGGATCAAGAAGACTACCAAATTTCATGTTCTTTACTGCATAAATATACAATCAACTATGTATATATATATATATATATATATATATATATATATATATATATATATATATATATATATATATATATATATATATATATATATATATATATATATATATATATATGTATATTCATGTTCCTTTTTGTAGTTTAGATCAATTTCTCACAATTAACTAAAGTAACGGTTAAATCTACTTCAAAAAACAAATAAATAAAAGGATAAAACATTAATTTGAACAACGTTTAGATGAAGCTCCAAAAGCCTCTCTATATATATGAATATTACCCCAACACCAAGACTTTTTCTTCATCGGATATTTGAGGCTATGTACCATATTAAACTAGCGATATAATAAACATGATATTATTATCATTGTTATTATTAGTATTATTATTATTCAGTTTTGATGATGAATACCACTGGCAAATATTTCAACAAGGATGTCTCCCTTGCGGCCAAACAAATCAAACACGAACAAAAAAGGTACGCTTACAGAGTACTTAACTACATGTGCATTAAGCATTGCAATGATTCATCGACAATTGTGTTATATCAAGCTATTTTCTTTTACGTTTGAAGCAAAATCAATTAGAGAAAGAAACAAATTTATACCTCAAGAGATTGATTAGCATAGTAAAAGGCAGAAAATTGCAACTTCTAGGGTTTGTTTAGCGGAGCAACGCAGTGGGAGTAGGTGCAGTAGTGGAGGTGGGAGACGTCGTCGAAGCCGGAGTAAAAGGCGAAACTGATGCCGGTGCCGGCTGCATTGTGAAGTGAAGAGCCGTCAGCGGTGGAGTGAAGTGTGTGCGATGGAGACGGCGCAGCGGCAGCGACGGAGGAGTGCCTGCGAAGTGAGAGGCGAGAGAGGTGAATGTGAATGTTGATGATTGAATATGTTAGGGCGGTGGTGGAGACGGAGCGGCGGCGACGACGGAGGACTTTTCAGACGAGGGTTCGATCGGAGAGACTGAGAGGAAGATTGGTTTGTGAATGAGAGAGGGGGCGGCTCTTCTCAACTTTTTAAGTTTTAATTTTTATAAAATAAATTTGCCGAATTGTTGGGTAACAAACATTAGTTATCTGATATATATTTAAGCTCATTATTTTTGTAATGAATAAAAAAAATCAAATAGAGATTTTAAACATTTAAATTTAAATTTTCATAAATTTAACATTATAAAACATAAAATTAAATATTCCTATGTAGTAGTATAAAACATAAAAATAAATCTTCATTCTTAATTTACCAAAATACTAGATAAATTATTATTTAATTCAGCGACACACTTAGTGACATATGTGTAGATGTTACAAATTCAGCGACATATACAGTGTCTTATACATGAATGTCACAATTCAATGATGCATATAATGTATTGTATATAAATGTCACCAAATTAACAACACACTTAGTGTCTTATACGCATATGTTACAAATTCGGCGAGACACATAGTGTCTTATATATAATGTCACAAAATCACGTCATACTTTTGTGTGTGTGTGTGTAACAAAATTAGCGACATGTATACTGACTTGTACGTGAATGTCATTAGTGTACCCGGTTTGTTTAAAAACATTGAACTTTTGTGTGTATTTTTTAATCAAAATTACAAAACAAGAAAATATAGTATAGTCAACACTTAAAAACATGTCATATTTTTTTCATTATAAATACAACACTTAAAAAATGTTATATGTTATTAAAAATTTGTTGCATTTTTTCATTATAAATGCAACACTCTAAAAATGTGTTTCAATTTTTTCATTAAAGACGCAACACTCTAAAAATGTGTTTTATTTTTTCATTATTAATGCAACACTCTAAAAATATGTTGCATTTTTTTTATTGAAATATGCAACACTTTAAACAAATGTTGCAATTTTTAGTATAAATTGCAACACTTTAGAAAATTATTGCAATTTTTTTGTAAAAATGGCAACACTTTAAAAAAAATAGTTGTATTAAATCATTATATGCAACACTTATTGCGAATGTGTTGCTTTAGAGCGAACTTAAATAAAAAAGCAACAATTTTTAAATGTTTTGCATCAAAAGTGTTGCATTACCTTCGATTTGTAGTAGTGTACAAGGTTCTGTGCTGTTCTTAATGAGCTGAACAAACTTCACATCCAAAAGGACAAAGATAACATTAACATCCAGTTTCTATCTTCGTTTGCTTTAGAATGGCAACTAGCAAGTAGAGCCACCAAAAGAGTTCTGGACATCCTGAATGTCTCTATTAATGTGGTGTTCAAGGAACTCAAGAAATACCAAGGTGATGTAGATCAACAGAAACAAATGGCAACTGCTCTGGCATCTTTGTTATTAACCATTAACCCAAGCACCAAACCCACAGATTCCTTAGCCTTACTTTCCAGTAAGTCATACCCCACTGAACCACAGCAAAATCCCACATCCCTACCCTACTACCCCCAATGGGGTTCTTCATCGCAATATCTGTTTGCGATACCTCAACTACCCGAGCCTCTGGATGCTGAAGAGGCCGATATTCATGAACAAATGGCTCTTCTGTCTAAGCGTCTTCAGCAAAAACGGTTCTACCAGAATAAGACCAACAATCAACTGCGCTATGATACTGGTCCAAGACGGTATTCTGATGACAGAAGAGATGACAGACGGGATGATAGGGATGATAGGCGTAGAGATGATTGGAGGAGAGATGATAGGGATGACAGGTCCCATGATGACTGGAGGAGGAACGATCGTGATGATACATGATATGATGACAGGAGAGACAGAAGAGATGATATGAGAGATAGACGTGACGACCGAAGGGACTATCGAGATGATCGCCGTTATGAAAGGCATGACGATAGATGAGATGAGAGGCGGGAGTACAATCGTCCGGATGATAGCCAGGAGCCACGCCGAGCTGACAAAAGGCCAGCTGAAAGAAGAGAGGACAGGCCTAGAGCTGATGAGCCCAAAGCAACTAATGAAGGACTCTTCTATAATTGGGGGAAACCGGTCACTTTGCTCGAGAATGCAAGAACCAGTTCGAGCGTGATATCAGTTTTTATGTGAGAAAGCTTGAGGCACTGAAGAAAATATTTGATGCAATGGCACTGCTAGCTCAAGAAGACTACTAGGTTGAAGATGAATCTAACGATGAAGATGATAGGGGCAGAAACTGCAATATGGTTGACAGAGTTTGACTGGCTGATTATTAGACTACTTCAGATTCAGAATCACATACGACTGTGGAGGGGGAGAAAATGAAAGACTCTACAGCCTGTCTGATGGCTAAGTCCGGGGACTCAGAGTGCTCCACGTCAGATTCAGATAAACGAGGTACATTCCTTTTACGTTCATCAGTTTGTAAATAATTTACCTGTACAAAATGAATGTGACTTGCACAAACAAATACTTGAGCTAGAAGCTAGGTATAATGCTGAAAAAGAAAAGTGTGTCAAGGCTAACTCTAGCCTCAGATTCTAATAAAATTAATCACAATTAAGCAAACAATAAAGAACAAGATCAGATTGCAACACTAATCGAATGCTTTGATTCACAGAATTAGAGTTAAATGTGAAGAAAAATGAGAGCACACTTCCCTATGCTTGACCTAGCAGTATAAGAAAAATAATTTCCGTGCAAAACAGAATGTACGAATCGTGCATTTATAGTACATCACTTTCCTATTTATGTACAAGTTCAAAACTATCAAGTAATTACAAACTGACCACTAGACTTAATATATTCATTAACAAAATTAATTCCCAACAATCTTCCCTTTTGATGAATGATAATAAGTCTTTAGTCTTTTACCCCAAGTCTCATCTCGAATCTTCTAATACTTTTTCGGTTCATCAGCCTCCATTCAATCTTCGAGATAAACTCCACCATCATTTTTCTGTCATCCACACTAAGACCACCTTTCTTTGTTTTTCTCTTCGAATCAGCTACAAGCTTTCCTTTTATACCAGTCAAAACTTTCTGCAAGGTACCATCATAGTATTTATTCAGTTCAACACTTCTCATTGCTCTCTTCTTCTGGTCATTGTCTTTATAAATGACTACCGGATGCTTAGCCATCACAACTTGATATTCTTTCAGATCATCCATGTACTTTATAAATCGATTTGGCGCTGTGATATTTATTCTCCTCATTCCTCGATCAACTCCAATCTAAAGATCTTGCACAGACATGAGAACCAGTTTTGTGTGCATAAAGTGAAAAAGAGCCTTGATTGCAATCTATAGTTTTCTTCTCTTTTGTTCCTGCATAGCTCATCAAAAAGATCTTCTATGTCCACCAAATTCATATCAAACATACCTGCTTTGGTGCCAACATAAGTATTCCCATCAGTTCTAGTTACAGTGAAGGTGGGATAGAAAACTTTTACAAAACAATCTTTTTCAATCTTCACCAGATCCACTATTCTGAATTCACTTCTAACATCTTCAACCTTCCAGGTCTTGTTTCTCAGAAAATAAGCATAATTCACCATATTTGACGTGTTAGGTTCAATGACATTGACTAGTTTCAAAAATGAGCATGGTGATTGCTTCTTACAAAAAATCTTCTTTTCCAGATGATCTTCAAGGACTGGAAGCTTATTCCTTTTTCTGATGTAATAAGCATTTTGTCTTTCTGATAAATCCAACACTCTAATCCTTTTCTTTCTAACTTCATCCTCATTCAGCAGAGTCAACATGTCATTGATTTCTTTTTGTACTACCTCTTGAACTGCAAACCTTAAATGATGTTGTCGTTGAGATTCATCAGCTAAAATGTAATTCTTGAAAAACTTGTACATAATTTCCACTTCATACAACTATTGGACAGGTTGGGGCATCACATTCTCAATTGGGAATGGATCAAATTCCTCTTTGACTGTTACCGTCACTGCAGGCTTTTCAACCGTTGGTGTTGGCACATCATCTCTTAAAATCTCCTCAACTAACTCCTCCTCATTCTCTATCCTTTCATCTCTCAGAGATATATCCGTCAGTTCAAAAACATCATCATCATCATCAGATATTTCAATTTCCTTTTCTAGTCCCCTCAACCCTTACCACTTGTTCTTCTTCTTCATTGTCAGAATCGTCATATTCTTCGAAATTGTAAATACCAGATTGAATGCTTAAAGGAACTAGAACATCTTCATAGAGAATCAATCCCAACACACTCTGAGTATCAATCTGTGTTTCCTTTGAACCTCCAGCTTCTCCGACATCTTCACCTCCTGTCTCTTTCTCAGTAAACACAACCATCGGTAGCACAGTGTCTGTTTCTCCAAGCTTCCTCCTCTTCTCCCCCTCATGAGGAGCATCAATGGAGTCTTCATCATGCTCATCATGGTTACGTTTTGGTGCTGAAGCTTGAGCTTTACAAGTATGTTCAACAGAAGACAGCCTATTAGATAATGAACCAAAAACACTAACAACTGTATTTTCCAATCCGATAATCCTCTCCATCGTCTCATCAAATTGATCATAACAAAATTCTCTTAGTTCATTAATGAAGTCTTGTGGATCTGTTTCTGTGATACCCTCAACAATAGACTTTCCTTTCAGCAGTTTTTGAATATTTTTCATTTGTGCCATCATTTCTGAATATTGAGTTGTCATCTGAGCTGTGACTCCATTTATAGCTTCATTCAGTTTGGCTTTAGTAACAAAGGGTAAAGGACTAACTACTGGGTCACTTAGACTTCCTGTTGTCACAACAGTGGAACTTGTAAAAAGAACCTCCGTGTGGCCTGTGCTCAGAGATGGCAAAATTGCTGCTTTGATAGGACTTCCGACCATTTCAAGTGAAGGAGCAACGGATGCTTCCAACACTGTGGTTGTTCCGGCAGAGACACTTAGTCCTTCTGCACTTACTTCAACGAATGAAGTAGACGCGAGTGTCCTATCATGTATTGGTTCTAAGACTTGTGCATGAGAAAATGTACATGCGGGCAGCTGTGTACTTTGTTCAATATCCATGGTATCCAAAGGATTCCAGGATAGATCATGTGTAAATTCAAGGTGCAAAATAGAAACACCTTCTTGTTGAGAAGAATGTAAGTAGCTGGTTGGGTGTGCAAACGCCAGTGGGGTACTGGCTATTTCAATGCTAACTCCCATATGAGAGCTAATAGCTGTTGTGGTTTCGTCCCGGCTGTCTAGGGTTGGGATCTCCCTCACACTCATTCTTGCAATCTCAACAATATCTATCTCAGGTAAACTCTAAGGTTGAGATATTTCAATAGGTGATGATACTGATTCATCCTTAGAAACTGTAGGTATTCTTTTCAAAATACTTACAGGTTCTTTGGTTTTATCAGTTTGTTTGTCAAGAAGCGGTTTGATAAACTCATCAATTTTGACAAACATTTCATAAAATAAATTAAAATCAGAGTTCATATACAAATCAAACTCTTTTTCAGATTTGATAGATACATGTTGAATTGAAGATTTCTGATTTAGTTGAGTTTTGCTTTCAGGCTGGTTTATCAGATTTATTTCCAAATCTTTAATCTCAGCCTGAAGCTTTTCATTTTCAGTCTCAAAAGTTTTAAACTTCAATTCAAGATCAGAATTAAATTTTTCAATAATTAAGTTCAGAATATACGACTTTTGAGTGTAAGACGTATTTTCAGACAATTCTTTATTTGAATGTACTCTTCTGAAATGCATGGATTTTGATAACTGTCATTAAGTTTGTTACAATCCAAATTATTTTGCATTTTGTCTTTTCTCAACCTTTTCAGATCTTCAGCTGATTCTACCTCATCTGAAGCTTTTAAAAATACCATTTTTAATCCTAAATTCATATATCTAACATCATAAAGAGTTGGTGAAGACGAAATAGATTTTGTTAGATATTTAGGATTTGTCCAACCAATACCAGTATTTGAATTATAAAATTCGGTATCTTTTGGTTGATTTAAATGGATTGTTTGATCCGTTTGACCTATGTTAAGAAACTTATCTACCAAGTATTTGATTTTCTCATACAACTTTGTTCTTTCATTAAAGATGGAATGGTATTTTAAAGAATAACTTGCTGATTCTTACTCAGCTAATTTCAGTTTTTCTTTTAAGTCAGATATAACTCAGCTTTTAATTCTCACTTTGGAAGTCATTGTATTTTTCTTGAAAATCAGAAACTGATGTTAATGCTAATGCCTTATCTTTGGAAAACTCTAACACTAAAGCATGTTCCTGTCTTAATTTGTTTTCCAAGGAATGTACATTTTTGTTTTCGGATTTTAATGATTTTTCAAATCGTTTTAGCATATAAGCCTTTTGAGCAAGTATCTGTTTTAGCACACAGGAGTTGTCATCATCAGAATCAGAATTAGATTGTACCTCGGGTGTCTCTGACTTGTCTGAGGCATCTGATTCTGACCGGTCATCTTCATGGTCTTTGCTGCAGCCAGCTTCTCCTGTTGCCATTAATACAATTTCCTTTCTCATTTCAGTCTCTGAATCAGACCCCTTGTCTCATCAGCTTCATCATCTATCAATCCTACCCATACCTCATCTTCAGCCAACATTGCAGATTCACTCAACTCAGATTCATTAAAAACTTCTTCAGGCAGATATGTGCATCTTCATCCAGAATGTCTTCATCCTCAGACAGTTGAACCCAGTGGTCATCCTCATCCATTAATGCCTTACCAGCCTCCTTTTCCTTTGCCAGCAGTGCCTTCCGAGTATAGTAATCTGAATTCTTGACTACAGGCAGTCTGCATTCCCTTGCAAAGTGGCCAGGCTTGCCACAATTATAACATTTCTGTTCTGCTTCTTTCTTGGCATGCTTATCACGCTTCACATATTTTTCAACCTTCTTACCACTGCTTTCCCCAGATTTATCATATTTGGCTCTTTTCTCGTACTTTCTAGAGCCTGTCTTGTATCACATATTGTCATTTGTCGGTTTGCGATAGAACTTTTTCTGAAATGCCTTTTTTCAGTAAAGCCATTTGCTTTTTCATCTCCTCAATCTCTGAGTCTGCCGATGAATCTATAGATTCTGACTCAGATGAACTGCTGCTCAAAACAACCTGCTTCTCCTTTTTCACCTTGTATTTGTACTTTTTATCAGCAAGAAGAGCCAGAGGATCAATTGTTGCCTTCTCAGCCTGTTCCTTTTCAGACATCTTCCTTAGAACAACTTATTGATAGTTGTTAAGATTTTCAAACACCATATGAAAATCCATATCATTAATCTCTTTTGTTTGTTAGATAATCATAGTGTATTTATCCCACTCTGGATTGAGCACATTCAGGAATGTTACATTGATGTCCAGATTTTGTTTTGTCACCTCATTTCTCTTCATCTCGCTCACAAGGTTGAAAAATCTCAGATAAGTGCTCTCTAACAACTCTCTCTCTAGCTCTAAAATTTTCAAACGTCATCAGGCTGTTTCTCGCTCTGTTCGTAGCTGCTTTGTCTGACCCTCTCATAAGCTTACACACCTCATCCCAGATGGATTTCGATGTGCTTGTATTTGTCAGACTGATATATATGTCATTTGGGATAGAAATTAGCAAGAGCTTTCGGGCTGTTTTGTCTCCCAACTTTCTTCGTTTCTGAGCATCAGACAAATTGGTGACCTCTGTAGTTCTCTCCGGTATTGGAGGATTGCCATTTGGTATAGCTGGAATTATTTCAAGAAATATTGTTGGTCCCTCTGTCAGGGATTTCAACATCTCCTCTGATATAATCACGGAAACTGATGAATTCCGAAAATCGTTCCCTCCACTGAACAAACTCACCTCTATAAAGAATAGGGGGTTTGGTTTCTGAACCCATAGCTAGTGCATATTTTGACATTGTGATTTGATTAAACAGAATCTTCCAAGATCTTTTGTTGGAAATTGATTGATTTTGAATGAACCCTGAATAAATGATCAAACTAGAATCAAGTATGATCAAACTCGAATCAAGAAGTGTAAAACTCAAAGATCAAAGGCTCAAACTCGATGAACAAAGAGTAAAACTCGATCTGTGAATAATAAAACTCGAATGTAAAAGGATCAAACTCGAATCAAAGAGTTATGAAACTCGAACAAAGAAGGTTAAAACTCGAATGGTGAAATGTAAAACTCGAAGTGGTCTTTATCGAACTCGAATCTAAAGTGATCAAACTCAAAGGATTAGTAACAAAACTCGGATGACAAGTCAATAAACTCGATTGAAACTGTTTCAACTTGAATTTTGTTTGATTAAACTCGAATATGGTTTGATGAAACTCGAATAAAGTTTATTCAAACTCGGGAAAAGTTTAAACAAACTCGAATGAAGTATTATCAAACTCGACTCGATCAGAACATGATCGAACTAGGTAAAAACACATTTCCAACTCGAATCCCACTTTATAAAACTCGTTAAAAGTACTTATCCAACTCAAATAATCCTTGATCCACCTTAATTAAAACTCTTATCCAACTAGATTCCTTCTTTATTCAACTCGATTAAAACATGAATTTCTTTGTGATTAGAGTTTTAACAGATTTAAACTGTTCTAAGTTCAAATTTCAAAAGTTTTCACCAAAAATTGATGAATTGATCCCAAATTGAAATTGAAGGTTATTTTACACACACAAACACTTTTTGTGAAAACAATCTGACCAATTTCAGATCAAAACCCTTGAATTTGTCAAAAACAGTCATAAACACACAAAAGTTTGAAAAATTCGTAAAATCCAAATAAGTTTTTGTTTGTTTTGAATTAAAAACTGAGATTAAGTCTAATTTGTTCGTCTTTAAAAATCGAACCTTCGATGACAAACTCAGATCAAATCATCCTGTAATTCCAGTATTATCAATCAACAATCAAACATATACATTTAAGAACAAGAATTGAATCACTAACCGAATTATTTGACTATGTTCAAAAGATTACAGAGATGTGAAAGAGAAGAATGACCACTGTAGCCCTAATTTCTTCACAACAATTTCCGTGCAAAATAGAATGAAATGTCATATCAATATCTATTACAAAAGTCAAAATCCTATTTATAGTCAATTACAACTATGACCTATTTACACTTTATACCCTAGACTTATTTTATTTCATCAATCAAATTAAGATCTAACATTCTCCCCCTTAGATGAAATAAACTCAGTCTTCATTTTGCCAGACCCAACCTCTTTTCAAAATTCCTCACGCTCTTTCTGTTGGATAGTCTCCATTTGATCTTTGAAATAAATTCTACCACGAGTCTCTTATCATAAGCACTCAGAGCTCCTCTCTTTGTCTTCCTTTTCTGATCAGTGGACAACTTGCCTTTCAACCCACTCATAACTTTCTGAAGGGTTCCATCACAAAACTTGTTTAGCTCAATACTCCTCATGAATCTTAGCTTTCGATCTTTATCTCTGTACATAACAGCAGGACGCTTCACCATTATCACTTGATATTCTTTTAACTCCCCAACAAATTTGATAACTCTATTAGGTGGAGTGACATTGATCTTTCACATCCCTCTTTCAACACCTATCTGAAGGTCTTGCACTGACATAAGCACGAGTTTAATGTGCATAAAATGAAACAGAGTCTTCAGTGGAAACCTAGAGTGTTCATTCCTTTTGTTTCGACAGAGTTCATCAAACAAGTCTTCAATATCAACTAAGTGCATCCAAACCATGTTGGCTTCAGTAAAAGTATACATGTTTCCATATGATCTCGTCACCGTGAACGTAGGATAAAAAAATCTTTACAAAACGATCCTTCTCTATCTTGATCAAATCAACAATTGGATATTAACTTCTGACTTTATCAACTTCCTGAGCTTTATTCTGCAGAAAACTTGCATAGTCAGCTAAATGTGGTCTATTAGGCTCTAAAACTCTGAGTAGCTTCAGGAAAGTGCACGGAGCTTGTTTTTTTCAAAAAATCTTCTTTTCAAGATAATCTTCAAGATATGGCAATTTGTTCCTTTTTCTTGTATACTCAGCTGATTTCTTTGACGAAATCTCTAATCTCTTTTTCTTTTTTCGTTCTTACTTCTTCCTCATTAAGAATAAACAGAATATCATTAATCTCTTTTTGTACAATCCTTTTAGCTTCAAACCTTAATTGATGTTTTCTTTGCGATTCATCCACTAAGACATATTCGTTGAAGAATCTATCCATTATCTCAACTTCATTCAGCTCCTTAACAACTGGTGGGATAGAACTCTCCACATGAAATGGTTCAAACTCTTCTTCTTTAACTTGTACTGTAAACTCAGGCTTTTCAACCGTCGGTACAAGTATATCATCTTTTAATATTTCCTGAACCAATACTTCTTCTTCCTCTATCCTTTCAGCTCTTATAGCAATATCAGTCAATTCAATAGGATCATCATCATCAGATTCTTCAATCTCCACCACTTTCTCTACATCCTCCATCATCGGAATTTGTTCATGAACTTCATCTTCTGAGACTTCATATTCATCAAAATTATAAAACTCTCTAAGGTCTTGCAACACGGATCTATCTGGACGCGACACACACCAACGAGTGCGGCATCCTCGTTAGCGGCTTGACGGTAAGATCACACGCACGGAACACGGAGACTACCACAATGTGATACGAACAACAACGAACGTACCTACATGATGATTCTCTCCGAAACAACTCTCTGATTACTAGTAAACTCGAGATCGCCTTCTGCTAATCACTCACGAAATTCTGCAAAAGTGTGCTAATTATTCGAGTTAATCCCTAATTATAGTGACCAATTCGAGTTTGTCATGGGACAAACTCGAACTAGGCCCAAGGCCCATTCGAATTTGTCCACATGACAAATTCGAATTTGACTTCATGCTAAATTCAAATTTACCCTAAATTCGAATTTCACATGTCAAACTTCTATTTGAATATATGTTTTAACTTATGTTTGAATTAATCTTTGGACTTTATGTTTGAACTTCTTGTAATACATTACATCAATTTCAAACATACAATCAATAAATATCAAACCCACAAAATCACATATATCAAACACTAGTTAATATTCAATACCTTGTAACATGACTTAGACAAAATGCTAACACAACTTAGACTGCTATCGTCACACAGGGTGTACCAACAGACTCCCCCTTGACGATAGCTTCTAAATATTTACATTTTGATTAAGTTCTAACATCTGTTCAAAATACTACCTGTATACAATCCCTTTTCTATACACACCTTGACTACCCTTTCATACTTCTTGCCTTCTGATTTCCAACCTTCATGGTAATAGATAGATTGTTCATGAAGCTTCTGCAAGTCGCTTTGGGATAGGTTAACATGATGCAAAGGATCATATACTTTCAAAATTACCTTGTTCTCATGATCTTCCATGACTGCCTCTGCTGATTCGTTGTCCACGTACCACCATTTCAAGTTCGCAAGAACATCTTGTGGCATTGTTCTCAACGGAACTTTCTTCAGACAACGGACTGGTTTATAGAACATTTTCATCCAAGGTTTACCAGTCAATGGATCTATTCTTGATTCATCCATCACTCTCTTTCCTTCCCTCGGCTTAATCCTCTCAAACCTTCCAGATCGACCTTCTTTTCTAATAATTCGTGCTATCACTTCAGCGTATTGGTCATCTCCTAGGTTTATCAAATCCTTCCATGCCAGCTCTTTGACCTCGTATTTGGGCAGAGTATTAAATACTTTCAACGTTCTCTTTACATATTGCAGCCCATCTCGTCTTTTTAGCACGAACAGTTGTAACTCTCTAACGAAAAACCAGCTAAGAATGCCTCCAGACAACTTTCCTGGACTTGACAATCTTATCTTCTTTTTCACAGCTAGCTCAGCTCTTTCTTCTTCCTTCCTAAACCACAACTGTCTTTTCTCATCATTCGTAAGTTCCCTTTCGGTCTTTTCACTCTCAGATTCAACATTAAAAACATCTTTAAATGCGTCAACATCTATCAAATTCTGTTCAGCTGTAGTATATGTATCTGTGATAGGATTCTGTTGAATGATGATCTCATTTGCCTCATCTTCTTCATCAACTAAGACCTTATCATCAGATTTCCAGTCTGCAATGTCTTCTGGCACGAACTCTCCTTCTTCCAGATCCTCCAACTCCAACTCATCCTCAAAGTCAAAATCCAATATCTCTTCCTCAATATTCATTAGAGCTTCAATTATTTCATTCACGTCACTCTCCGTGACCTTTGAGGAACTGGCCTCTCCTCCTTCAGCTCCACTTTGACTAGGCTCCCCCTAAAGTTCAGCATGTTGCACAGCAGAAAAATCTACTGGCTTAGTCTCTTTCGGTGCATTGGGATCATTGCCGTCATCATCATCTTCTCTTCGCTGCTCCTCAGAATCCCTACAACTTGTCTCCCCCTGAGCTTTTAGATTTTTCATTAACTGCTCAATAAGGGACCGCATTGTTCGGAACTCTGCAGCTTGATCTGCAACAAAAATTTTCAGCTCAAGATTCTGTTCTTCAACCTTTCCAACAAATTTCTTCAACTCAGCATTCTCCTTGTTAACAGTTGCATTATGCGCCTGTATTTCACCAATAGCTTTAGTTAACTGAAAAATTTGGACTTGTTGGAAGTCGACCTTGCTCCTAAGCTCAACCATTGATTGTCAATGAATGTTGATGAAGTGGATGGAATGGATTGGATGGGAGTTGGAATGATTGGTGAGGGAATGGATGTCTGAACTGGTGGTGGTGGTGGTGGAATGGATGTTTGTGCTGATGGCTGAGCGGTAGGCATTTCTGGCTCAGAAGCAGAGGCTGATGAAGCTCCCTGCATGAAACGATGCCTTTTGGCCCTATGCCTAGGCACCAAAGGAGTTATTTCTTCTTCCTCAAAATCTGAGTCATTTGACTCCCTCAATGCTCTTCTCTGTCTGGCTGCTTCATCAATAACTAAAATTCTGGAGCCATATCTTCCTATACGGACAGTCGGTTCCTCTATCTCTGTTGCTGGTGTTTCTGCAGCTACATCTTCTATCTCAATCTCTTCCATTTCTTCCGACTCACTCTCTTCTTCAACATGTACATAGTCTTATATCTGTCTAAAAACATCGTCTTCCTATTCTGGAGGTTCCAAAATATTTCCAATAAGCTCAGACGTTATCGCTTGATTTGCAAGAGGCCCCTGTGCCCATATTTCTTCCAATGTCTCTACCCTCGGATCTAATGCGGGAGGTACACTTGAAGGACCAGCTTCCTTTGGCTCCTACACTCGGCTTGTTGAAGGCATAGTGGTCTGAGTCTGTCTCACAAATGGTCTTTCCCTCCTCCTTTGTTGCTGAGGCCTGGGCTGTTGCTGTTGCTGTTGTTGTTGCGGCTGCTGTGGAATTTGAACTTCCCCGGCCTAGTTGGCACCTTCAGGGACTTGGAAATCCGGATTAACTACTGCACCAAAAAGTGGTGCCTCCACCGGTCTAGCTAAAGCACCTCTGTCTGCTTGACAATCTGCGAATATTCTCTTGTCAATTACCGCAACACTCTGAATCTCCGGTAATTGTGGCAGATTCGGCAGGAAATGGCGTATCAACATCATTACGAATCGTGGATATAAATAAAATCTTTCTCGTGCCGGAGCTGTTATCTGTTGAACAAACTCTGCAAAGAACATTTCTGTATAGCTGAATCTCTGATTGTAGACCAGCGCGATCATTCCCGACTGAATTTTCGGAGCAAAGCACACCATAAAGATGTGTGCAAGATATCTCCACTGCCCGATCAGCCCACTCTTCATATACGATGACTTAGCCACATCCAGGCTATAACCCATTCTGATGAATGCAACTTGCCTTACTGCTAACGGAAAGTCAATCGGTCCATCATCTTGCTCTGAAGATCCCTACTGCAATACTCTACGCAACACATCAGCTGAAAACACTAGAGGGTGTCCAGCAATCCTTGTCCTTAGTACTGTTGGAATAACAGTACAATCGACTTGTAGATGTTCCCAAAGTTCCCGAACATATGGGATCACTATCTGTATGTTATGCGACAGGGCATAACAAATCCTCGAACCGACCAAAAAATCCACCGTTTGGCGGTATGCTTGAGCCTCAGGCAGCTCACGGTCCGGAGAAATGACCATATTATGCTTTTGAACAAAGACTCTATCTGCCATATCTGCATAATAAAGTATAAAATATTAGAATAATCAATATAAACATAAACTTGCTTAAATTCAAATTTGTTTTATTTTGAACTTGTGTAAGTACAAAATCCAACACATATGAATTTCTACAAGTTTGATTTAAATTTTAAGCAAATATATCGAATTTAATGGTAAAGTTGAATAATAAATTCGAAACTACCCTCATTTCGAGTTTAATGGCTTCTTCGAGTTTAGTGACAAACTCGAAGCCACGATCAAACTCGAATCCATGATCAAATTCGAAGCTGTCGGTTTGTGTAACAACAAAAATCCAAGATTTTAACCATTTTGGACTTAGAAAATTACATCCATTAGTCCTAATAGGTTCTAATCAAAGATATTTGTAACCAATTTGGTATTTCAGCGGTTCAAAATTTGTTATTTCGAAAAACAAAGTTCACACCATTAAAACCTCAAAATCGGTTGATTTTGGCTCAATTTGAGTCTGAAACCTCCTAAATCTTGTACAATGATGTTGATTATACCTAGATTTGTTAGGATACTCGAACACAAATGGACAAAAACTCGACAAATAGTGTAAAACTCGAAGACGACAAACTCGAAGCTTAAACTCGAAATCTCTGGATAAACTCGAAGACTCAAATTCGAAGGTAGGTGAATAATGACTTGTCACTGTTGACCTATTTATACTAACCACCTTCGAGTTTGTGACCTCTTTCGAGTTTACTGCCAAACTCGAAGTCCCTGCCAAATTCGAATATATATTCGATTTTGGCTTAAACTCGAATTTAACTTGAAAATTTTAAAAGTTTTGAAACTCTTTGAACTAAATTCAACTTTTTCAACTTTTCCAACTTTTTCGTCTAACAGAATATACTATGCCAAATCATTTACCCTAAGCACAAGATTTTCACGCAGTGTTTATTTTATTCAATTAGGAATGCACCCTCAGTAACTATGACCTTTTTCCTAAATAAAGATAAAAAGTAAAATAAAATAAAATAAAATAAAATAAACTAGAATAAAATAAACTAATAAAGTAAAATTTAAAATTTTGAAAAAAAATTTTAAACTTAGACTGATCTTCATTTATTTAAAATTTACAACTATACTAAACACAAACAGAAAAATTTTGACGAGTTCAGTCAAAGAAAGGTTCAATCAGATAACGGTGTCAAATACGCACTTTCAGTATTCAAACTTTCACACTTAGGAATTTTTGATTCTTTTGATTGTTTGTCGTGACATACATTACACTTCGGAATATCCGTTGGCCTTTTTATTTATTAAGAATTAATCGTACGTGACTCATACTTAGACATACTTTTATGATCAAGGCATACACACAATGATTATAACGTTTTGGTATTGCAAACTTTCTTTAAAAGGCAAACATCGGACACAGGTCTGTATTTACATACAACAAAGTGTCTTTGTTTGTCTTAAGCTTTATTTTAAAGCTAGCAAGACAGCAGTGACAGGTCTGTACCGACGTACAACAAAGCGACTTATCTTGCTAACTCGAGTCAAACCAGAGGCAACAGGTATGTACTTACATGCAACAGAGTTACTTGTTTTGACTCTAAACTTAGTATGATTTTTCTATTCTTTCCATTTCTTTAAGATGTATCTGATGTTGCTATACATCCCCAGAAAGTTTGCATACCTCATTTAGAATGAATGTCTGTATGTCTCTAACATAAAAATTAAGACCAATTGGTCATACATCTAAGTTAGTGACACGTTTGACTTTTTCTTGAATATTTTATTAGCCTTGAGACTCCCAATATGTATTATGCCTACCAACATATCAAACTGGATAATATACAACACTTAGATTTTTAGGTGCATTATGTGTGAAAGTTAGACACTTAAAGATTGTATCAACTGTGCTAATTTTCGTCACTTTGAACCTATGTATCTAAGACTTAACTCATTTTCTGATACTCTCTTTTTTTGAATTTTTTATGGTTTTCTCTCTTTTCTTTTGTTTTTCATAAATAAGAGTAAGAAAATATAATAACCTACTAGCTTACTATAAAAGGAAACTATCCTAAGCTACTAAACTTACTATAAAAAGAAAGAAAGACTACTGCTATAAAAAGAAATAAAACTCTACTAAGGTCAACTTACTCTGGATTACGCATTCCGTTTAGTTGAATCAAATACTCAAAACGTGACTTATCAAAAGCTTTGGTAAATAAATCTGCATTATTATCATCCGTTGCAACTTTTACCAGCTTGATTAAGTTCTTTTCAGCACAATCACGTATAAAATGATGTCTTATGTCTATGTGCTTGGTTTTATTATGTTTAACTGGATTATTAGTTATAGCAATTGTTGACTGGTTATCTATCATAATAGGAGTATGAGTATAAGTCAAACCGTAGTCCCGCAATTGTTGTTGTATCCACAAAACCTGTGAACAGCAACTACCAGCAGCAACATATTCGGCCTCGCATGTTGACACGGCTACCGAAGTCTGTTTCTTGCATTGCCAGGAAACGAGTCTCCCTCCTAGGAATTGACAACCTCCAGTGGTTGACTTGCGCGTCAAGCTGCATCCTTCGTAGTCTGAATCCGTGAACGCCTCCAATTCGAGATCGCCCTCCGCGTGATACCAAAGTCCCAGCTTCGTTTTTGACTTGAGGTGTCGTAGAATCCGCTTCACAGCTTTCATGTGCATCTTTTTCGGATTAGCTTGAAACCTAGCACAAATACAAACAGCAAACATTATATCAGGTCTAGAAGCAGTTAAATACATAAGTGACCCAATCATGGCCCGATATAACGTCGGATCCACATCGGTATCACTTTCTGTACCCGGTCCGAGATTGTGATTCACTTGAATCGGCGTGTTGAAGTGAGCTGTCAGCTTGGTTCCTTCCATCCCGAAGCGCTCTAAGATGTCATAGACATACTTCGTCTGATGAATGAACATGCCCTCGTTCCTCTGTTCGACTTGCAAACCCAGAAAGAAGTTTAACTCACCCATTGCACTCATCTCAAACTTTGACTTCATCACCTTTTCAAAATCAGTGCACATTTGCTCGTCTGATGATCCAAAAATGATATCATCCACGTACACTTGTACCAAGATGAAATGTTCACCTTTTCGCTTCACGAACAGCGTACTATCTATTCTCCCTCTTTCAAAACCGTTTTCTAACAGATGGTTGGATAGAGTCTCGTACCACGCCCTCGGTGCTTGATGTAATCCATACAATGCTTTATCTAACCGATATACTCTATCTGGATATTTCGGATCTGTAAACCTGGGCGGCTGTTTCACGTACACAAGTTCCTTCACTTTCCCATAAAGGAAAGCACTCTTAACATCTAGCTGATAAACCTTAAAACCCTTGAAGGAAGCAAAAGCCAGAAACAAACGAATTGCCTCCAACCTTGCCACTGGCGCGAACACTTCATTGTAATCGATTCCTTCCTCCTGGTTGAAACCCTTTACAACTAACCTTGCTTTGTTGGGAGTGACTATACCCCGATCATCTCTCTTGCACTTAAAAACCCATTTGGTTCCTATTGCTATTTCTCCTCGAGGTAATGGAACTAACTCCCACACTTCTAGTTTCCTAAATTGTGACAGTTCTTCCTGCATCGCTTCAACCCAAGAGTTGTCTTTTAGTGCCATTTGCATGTTTTTCGGCTCTACTTGCGAGATGAAACATGAATAGAGGCAAGTATGAAAGGCCTCGGAGTCATTTATCATCGACAACAACGCTGTGTTGTTATTCAAACTACTCCTAGTGCTCACACCAGCATTAGGATTTCCTATGATACTCTCAATAGGATGATTCTTATTAATCCTAGATGTCTCTATCTCGTCAACCCTCAGATTATCTTCCAAATTTGATCCTATTTCTCCTAACGGGGGAACGACTTCAGACTCCACATTTTCTTCCTCATGGACATTTTCCTCAGAGTTAGAAGTTGTTGTTTGATTTTCGTTTGTAGGCACTTCAGAATCCGTAACTTCTGGAGATCTATCTTCAGTTGAAGTAGGCTCAGATGTTGATTGAAAAGTGGTCCTCGGAAAGCTATGACCCTCGTCATTCAGATTTAATGACGACATGTCCTTTTTGATTTTACCTGCATTTTCATTCAAAGGAATGTTAAATGATTCAAACAATTTGTCATAATTAGATATCCATTCCGGACCAGTTTGGGGTTCATGTGTATAACTTGTGACTTCAATGTTATACACAATCTCTACTGTACCATTTGATTTATTAAAAACCCTTTTACTTGGTGAATTTGGCACATAACCTAGGAAGTATCCTTCGTCAGCCTTTTCACCAAACTTTGGTTGATGTTTTGTTTTCATTAAAGTACATGGTACCCCAAAAGGTTCGAAGCCAGTTAAATTAGGTGGCCATTTATTCAAAACTACATAACATGTTTTTTTTTTCAAAGATTTGACAGTAAGGACCCGGTTTAAAACATGGCACGCGGTATTCACTGCCTCCCCCCAAAACATGGTAGGAAGCTTTGAATCCGATAGCATGGTCCTTGCTGCCTCAATCAATGTCCTGTTTTTCCGTTCGGCCACCCCATTTTGTTGTGGCTCATAAGGTGGACTAAGCTGATGCACTATGCCCTTTGATAGGCAATATACACCAATTACTGTGTTTTTAAACTGTGTTCCGTTATCACTTCTAATTCATTTAACCCTTGTTCCGTAAGAGTTTTCCACTTGGTCTAAGAACCCGATGAGCTTGGCAGCCGTGTCGTCCTTTGTACCTAAAAAGAAAACCCAAGAGAAACGTGAGTAATTGTTAGTAATAACTAAACAGTACCAGCTACCACCTATACTCCTTTTGTTGATTGGTTCGAAGAGGTTCATATGCAACAAATCGAATGTGGCAGCGATGGAGTTCTGAGTCTTGGACTTGTGTGCCTTCTTGTGTTGTTTTCCTTTCTTGCACGGTAGACACTTATCTTCGAACTGAAAACTCTTCATTGGAACACCTTGCACCAATCCATTTTTCGTGATGTAGTTCATCTTTCTCAGGTGCAAGTGTGCCATGCGTCTGTGCCACAAAACCGACTCAGTCTCTGAGGCTTTAGATAACAGACATATTGGTCCCATTGAAGATTCCGGCTTTTTCATGTCGAGCATGTACAGGTCATTCTTCCTTGGAGCCCTCATCAGTATCAACTTTTCAGGTACTTTGAACCCCGGTTTTAGCACTAACGCCTCAGTATCAGTGAACAGTACTGAATTCTTTTTATCACAGATTTGAGATACACTAATGAGATTGTGAACCAGTTTATCAACTTGATAAACATGATCCAATTTGATCATCCCATTAGTGACCACTCCAGTACCAGTGATATTTCCTCCTTTATTTCCAGCGAATGATACAAAGCCCCGATTCCCTCCCTTGAAGTCTGCAAGTAGACTTCTCTCCCCTGTCATGTGCCTGGAGCAACCACTGTCGACGAACCATTTGTTGTTTGGAGCTGTAGTTATCTCCTGCACATGAAAGAAAATAAGTTAGTTATCACGGGGAACCCAAGCCATAACTGACTTGGTAATACCATTCTCGTCCACATACTTAAACTCTTTCAAATACCCATCTCTCCTTTCAGTTGACTTGGGTCTTTGAACTGGAGTCTGTTGTGGTGCCGAATGATTTAAATTCACTCTTTGCCTTTGTGTAGGCATTTGCTGTGGAGCTCTTGAATAATTACGATTATAAGGCAATTCCGATTGATATCCCTGAGCTCTACCTGGTGTTTGATGTCTTACATGAGTGTGTGACCTAACCGGAGTGTAAGCTTTGCTAGGTGTGGTACTCCTATAATTCTGTTGCGGTCCGGACCTAGATTGATTAACGACTCTATTTGGTGAATTAGTCCTAATCACTTCTTTTGGTCGACCTGACACAGGTACTTGTTTTACAGCAGTTTTTGGTGCAGCCTGCACAGTTTTCTCGGTATTCTGAGAACTACTAGTGCTTGCAACACTTGAAGAAGGCTTAAGTTGTTCCGGCTTTCCAGTCTTAGGAGTATTATCTACCTTCCTATGTGGACAGCTAGAAGCAACGGGCCCCCTTTTGTGACATCTGAAGCAAGACATTTTGTCAATCGACTTTTTATGCGTGCCCTTTGACTTAGGTGTCTCACTAGTGTCTGGCTCTCTTGGTTCAACTATAGCGAATGGTTCATCATTCTGATCATTAAAGTCAATTTTATGTTGTCTTACAGGTTTATCACTGATGACACAAATTTAACTTTCTTAATCTTGCTATTATTATCGGTCACCTTAGTTTCATTTTCCCTTACAGTTTCAGACACTGGTTCCGGTAATTCCTCTGAGTCAACTGATCTCTCAGTTTTCTCCTGAGGTTGAGGTACATAATTGTCATTGATAGGTGGAGGATTCTCATGATATCCTAGACCTACAGGCTTCTTAGAATGACGCTGTGCATTTAAAATTTTCCCTAGGTTAAGAGATGAGTTCCTAAACTTTTCAAGTTTACTATTTACCTCAGCTACCTTTACCTTAGATTCAGCTAGCTCTATGTCTTTGGTTTTAAGCTCCTTGGTTAATGCCTCAACATGTTCATACATGAGTTCTAACCTAACACACTGTTCGCTCAGTTTGTCCTTTAGAACTATAACATCCTGTGCATTAGCCTTAAGCTTATCCCTAAGATCTTGCTTTATATCTACTAGGCTAGCATTATCTGTTTTTAACAATTCATTTTGAGCAGATACGGTTTGATGTGATTCTAGTACTAAATTTAACCTATCGTTAGATGTAGCACATAAAACACACAACTCATGGAAAAGAGAAAAGTTCAGAGTTACCTTGGTATGATCTGATTCCACGTTGGCCATCTGTGCGGCAAACTCCAGAATAGTCTGATCAGCTGACTTTTCTACCCACATCGGACTACTTCCATGCTGATTACTGTCCCCTGTGATTTCTTCTGCTCCATCACTTCCAGTCTCGGTCACTTCAGCCATAAAGGCTCTAGCGTTCGACTCTGGATGTGTACTCCAGTCATAAGTTCCATCTAGATGTCTGTCTGATGTGACATTTGATAACAGACCGGCTATATTCGCTTTACTGGTTGAACTACTCGGCAGATATCGCCCTTGCGATTGATTCTGAAACTGTCCCTGTTGATTCTGATACTGTCCTTGGTAGTTTTCTACTTTCGGTCTCGGACACTCTCTAGCGAAGTGTCCTAACCCTTGACAGTTGTAACATTTAACCTTGGACTTATCGAATCCAATCTTATTGTTACTCACATTAAGATTTCTACCCGTCCTCTTGATGAACCTCTTAACTCCCTGAGTTACCATGGCCAGTTGCCATTGCAGATCCATTTCTTCAAGATCATCAGGGTCTACCTGATCGTAATCCTCAACCCAAAGTGCAGGATCATTTATCTTGCCCTGAAAGCAATTGCCGTAAGCGGCCACAAATGAAGCCAACAGATTCAGATGGTCTTCAGCCGATTTTGCGCTCATAGGCATCTTAGAATATCCTTGAGATGCAGATGCCGGAGTAGCCTGATGCTGCTTTTCTTCTGGTCTAGCAAACCCTAAGAAGCCCTACTTAGTGAGTCCTCTGTTTCAGCCGGTGACGACGTCTCTCCTGAAAAGAAAGCTGTAGTTGTCTTCAATTCAGCTGCCACTGAAGGTTTTGATTTCCCGAAGTACATTGCAGGATCTTGAACTTGATCATAATCCGTTTCCTTCTTTAGCAACTCAAAGTGATATGCCCTCAGCGTTCCCACAACATTCTCTAAAGTCAGAGTATAGTATTTGTCTTCATCATGCTTTATTAAGGCCACATACATCTCCCATTTGGCCGGTAAAGCATCCAGAAGCTTGTTATTCTTCTCAGTTTCACTATACTCCACGTCATGGCTGTCTAACTCAGTTAGCAGATGATAGAATCGTGTGATAGTCTCATCCAGCTTTTCATTCTTCAATGCTTTGAAGATAGCAAACTGCTGCTTGAGCATTTCCATTCGATTCTTTCTTACCCTCGGGTTACCCTTACACCGTTTCTCCAATGCATCCCACAGCTCTTTTGCTGTCTTCTGATTACGGAAGGTGTGCAATATCTCCTGAGGTAACGCCATTCTAATGATAGCGTATGCACGGTTTTCGGTCTCATAAACTTTCTTATCTTCATCTTTCATCTTTGAATAAGTTAAGACTCGTTGACGACCTTCCACCTCTGCAGTAGGTGGAATGTATCCCTCGTCGATACAAATCCACATGCGCGTATCATTAAACCTTGCGAAGTCGGCAAACCTATCCTTCCACCAGTAATAATCCTCTATTTTCATTAACTTCGGTGGAGAATTTGCTTTTCCAACCTCGTGATCCTTCTCCATAAACCTCTGTAGACTTGTCATTGTTTCTAATATATCTGAATTCAAACTTAATTAATTTAATTCGAAATTAATTTAAATTAATTCTTTCAAATTTAGGTAAATTCGAATGTAATTAAATATAGGGTTAAGTGTTAATTTAACCATCCAACTTTTAGATTTTTTCCGATTTAGCCATTAAACTATTTTTTGTCTCGATTTAGCCACTAAACTATTTTTTGTATACATACTTAGCCACTAAACTTTATGTTTTACTGATTTAGCCATTGAAAATTTCCCAATTTGACCACTAAACTATCATAATTTGTTTCGATTTAGCCATTACTTTTTTTCATTTTTCCCAAAACAGAACATTAAACAAAGTTTAGTGGTTAAATCAGGACAAAAAAATAGTTTTGTGGCTAAATGGGACAAATCTGAAAGTTGGATGGTCAAAATGGTACTTAACCCTTAAATATAAACTTGTTTGGGATTAAATTTGAATTAAGTTTTTAAATCCAGCTAAAATCGAAATTAATGACAAATTCGAAGGTTCACTAATCTCGAAACCCCACTTAAATTCAAATGTCCACTTAATTCGAAAACCCAACTAAACTCGAATGTCCTAATTCGATTTTAGTGTAAAGTCGAATACCCAAAGCAAATTTGAAATGGCCAAATTCGAAACCAACTTTAAGGAAACTCGAAAGGAGCGTATTTTGGTCAAACTCGAAAATGAGCAAACCCTAATTTCTCATAAACAAACTCGAGCGCCGCAAATTCGAAAAACGGCTAATACTTCGAGTTTTTCAAGTTTTTCAGATTAAATCAATATTTTTACAAGTAAAAATACTGATTTTGGTCGAAAACTTGAACTACAACAAAGTATTTCCCGAAATCTAACTTGATAAGCTCGAAAACCTCAAAAATACGTGATATTAACCGTCCAAAAACGTTAAGAAACCTAGGATGTATGCTTATGAACACGAAGAACACCAAGAACACCCCGTAGGCTTTGATACCACTTGTGAGGTCTTGCAACACGGATCTATCGAGACGCGACACACACCAACGAGTGTGGAATCCTCGTTAGCGGCTTGACGGTAAGATCACACGCACGAAACACGGAGACTACCACAATGTTATACGAACAACAGCGAACGTACCTACACGATGATTCTCTCCGAAACAACTCTCTGATTACTAGTAAACTTGAGATCGCCTTCTGCTAATCACTCACGAAATTCTGCAAAAGTCTGCTAATCAATCGAGTTAATCCCTAATTATAGTGACCAATTCGAACCAGGCCCAAGGCCCATTCGAATTTGTCCACATGACA
>JAANYP010004021.1:68125-98071 GCA_020465985.1 Centrapalus pauciflorus
AGGTGAAGAGGATCGTAAACTCTAAGAATAACGTTTTCTTCGAAGTCTTCCATGACCGCTTCTCCAGTCTCAGTCTCAGCATACCACCAATGCAGATTCTTCAAGACATTCTGTGGCATAGGCTTGAGAGGCACCTTCCTAAGACATCTTACTGGTTTGTAGTGGATCCTCATCCAAGGTCGTCCAGTTAAAGGATCAATACGTGAAGGATCTTCTACTCTTTTTCCAACCCTTGGATTCAGTCGCTCAAACTTCCTTGATCTTCCCTCTTTTCTTATGATTCTTGCAATTACGTCTGCGTAGGGATCATTGCCAATGTTAATCATATCTTTCCATGCTAACACTATGATTTCGATCTTTGGTAGTGAATTGAAAGCTTTTAGAGTTCGCCTCAGATACTGGAGCCCGTCTTTTCTCTTAATTATAAATAGCTGCAGTTCTCGATCAAAGAACCAGCTTAATATGCGTGCAGACAACTTCCCAGTACCCGGCACCCTCATTTTCTTATTAAGGTCTAACTCCTTCTTTTCAGCTCTGAACCATAACTTTCTTTTCTCTTCATTTGTTAGTTCTTTGGCTGGTTCCTCTACTGATGGCTCAACGTTTAACGCAGCATTCACTACTTCTACGTTAACAATATCATTCCCATCTATCACGTATGTATCAGTGAAAGGATTCTGCTGTACGATGATCTCATCAGCTTCATCATCCTCACCAGCACATACCTCGTCATCCGATTGCCAGTCAACTATCTCTTCTAGTACAAACTCACCCTCTTCTAGCTCTTCATCTTCACAATCAAAACCTAAATCCATCGGATCATCATCAAGATCCATGAGAGCATCGATCATCTCACTAATCTCAAAATCTGTAGGCTTAGATGAACTAGCTTCTCCTACTTCTCCTTCTGCTAAACTAGGCTCCCCCTGAGATTGAGCAGTCTGAGCAGCAGAAAAATCTACTGGCTCATTCTGACTTTTAGGGCTGGGATCATTGCCATGGTTGTCTTCATCATCACCATCTCTCGGCCTCTGTACAATCTGATCACGGCACGACGTCTCCCCCTGAGCCTGTAAATTTTTCATTAACTGCTCTATTAGGGAGCGCATCGTCCTTATCTCTGCGGCCTGATCTCCTACAAAAGATTTTAGCTCTGTGTTCTCTTCCTGGACTTTCTCCACGATCTTTTTCAAATCTAAATTCTCCTTATCGAGATTTGCATTATGCGTCTGAATTTCACCTATTGCCTTAGTTATGCTTAAGATATGGACATTCTGGAAGTCAACACGAGGTTTAAGCTGCAGAAATCGTTGATTGTCGGCATATGATGATGAGGTTGATGGAATTGACTGTATCGGAGTTGGAAGGATTGGTGATGGAATATATGGTTCATGTTGAGGTGGTGGTGGTGGAAAGGTGGTTTGAGGTTCTTGAGGCTGAGTGTTTTGAGTTTGCTGAATTTCTGGTTGATCTGTTGATGTAGAAGATGATCTTTGCATGAATCGATGACGCTTGGCCCGTTTCCTCGTCACTAAAGGAGCAATCTCTTCTTCTTCAAAATCTGATTCATCAGCCTCTCTTGATGCGCGCCTCCTCGAAGTCTCTTCATTAATAACTACTATTCTCGAACCATCAGTCTCTATTCGAACAGTTGGTTCAGTCGATACTGACTCAGGGGCTTCAACCTCTAACTCCTCCATCTCTTCCGATTCGGTTGCAGATGATGACAAAACTTTATCAGCCTGCTCTGGCTCATATTCTTCAACATCTCTCAACACATCTTCTTCTCCCTCTGGAGGCTCAAGTAATTCTCCCACTAACGCTGCAGCTATATCTTCATTTGCATGAGGCCCTGCCTCCCAAATTTCATTTAGCGTTTGGCACAATTGATCAGCTTCATTCAGGACATTTGACGGCCCGGCTTCCTGCACCTCTGGTTGCTGACTCGTAGAAGGCCTAGACGCCTGAGTTTGACTCGCGGATGGTCTTTGTCTTCGCCTTTGTGCACGCGGTGGCTGTGGTTGTTGTTGTTGTTGTGGCTGTGGTTGTCTTGGTTGACATTCAACTTCCCCTGCCCAGTTGGCAACATCTGGGGTTTCAAAATTCCTATCCAAGATGGCTCCAAACAACGGACGCTCAACTGGAACAGCCAACCTTCCTCTGTGCGAGGAAGAATCAGCAAAGATCCTCTTATCCATTACCGCTACACTCTGAAACTCATTCGACTGAGGCAGATTCGGCAAGAAATGCCTTATAAGCATCATGATGAACCGCGGATATAGCAGGAATTGTTGATTTTCTGGAGCGGCTATCTGATGAACAAATTCGGAGAAAAACATTTCCAAGAAACTGAAAGGTCGATTATACACTATTGCGATAATTCCAGACTGAATCTTCGAGACCATATAATCAAACCCGGCTTTCTTTGGTGCAAAGCAGATCATAAAGACATGAGCCAGAAATCTCCATTGGCCGATTAGCCCACTCTTCATATAAGAAACCTTTGTTAGATCAAGACTATAACCCATTCTCTGAAAGGCCGCTTGCCTAATATTCAGAGGAAACCCGATTGGCCCAGATTCTTCTTCTTGAGAGCCTAGCTGCAGAACTTGTCGCAGTATATTAGCAGAGAACACCAACGGTTGCCCTGCTATTCTTGTCCTTAGCACTGTCGGGGTGACAGAGCAGTCTACCTGAAGATGATCATAAAATTGACGAATATATGGTAAAACAAGCTGAACATTATGGGACAACGCAAAACCAATCCTAGATTCTACTAGGAAATCTAGCATTTGTCTGAATAAACTATTAGATTCATTAAAAATCAATAAACTTGTTTGAATTCAAATCTGTTTTATTTTGAACTTGTTTAAGTACAAAATCCAACACAATTAAATTTCTACAAGTTTAGTAAAATTTAAATCAAATAACGCAAATAAAAGACAGATTCGAAGTTAAAAGATTCGAATAAGTCCCCCTTTCGAGTTTTATGACAGAATCGAATCTAGTGTCCTTCTCGAGTCTAATGACAGATTCGAGAAACCTCAGGAACAGATTCGAACTGTCGACTCGACTCAAACACCAAATCTCTTGATTTTAACCTTTTTGGACTTAGAAAATTACATTCATTAGTCCTACTAGTTACTAATCACATATATGTGCCTTTAATTTGACTATTTATTGGTCCAAACTTTGTAATTTATGAAAACACGATTTAGACCCTTAAACATTCAAAAAATCGATGATTTTGCCTAAAATGATGTATAAAACTACATGAATCTTGTTCAATCAAGTTGATTATACCTAGATACAGGAGTAGAATCGAACACTTTAGCTATAAACTCGACAGATTGTCGTATATATGAGAAACGGTAGACACGAGGAATAGATTCGAGATCGCCAAGATAGATTCGAGGAAGTAGATTCGAAAACAGATAGAAGTAATGACAAGAATTGTTACCTATTTATAACACCTACCTTCGAATCTATGGCCAGACTCGAATCTACTGACAGATTCGAAAACCATGTTTCGAGTCTGTCCTAAACTCGAGTAACACCAACACTTAGAAAAATTTCGAAAATTTTGAAATAACTTCAACTTTTTCAACCTTTTCAACGGTATTGTGTAACAAGATAAACTATGCCAACTCTTTTACCCTAAGCACATGAATTTTCACGCAGTGTTTATTTTATCCAACTTTGAATGCACCCTCAGTAATTTTTGACCTTTTACCTAAGTAAAAACTAAAATAAAATAAAATAAACTAAGGTAAAATAAAATAAAATTTTGACCAAAGAAATTAACTTAGACTTAAGCTAAACCTATTAAAATCGACAATCTAAGCTAAATACTAAACAAAATATTTTTGATGAGTATAGTCTACGAAAGGTTCAATCAGATAGCAATGTCAGAGACTCACTTTCAGTACTTAAACTTTTCACACTTTGGAATTTTTGATTCCTTTGATTGTTTGTCGTGAAATACCCATTTAGCCGATTGTTGGTATTTTACCCCTTTAAACATTCTACATTTTGGAATATCCCTTGACATTTTTATTTATCATGAGATTATCTTACGTGACTCAGACATAGACATACTTTTATGATCAAGGCACACAGACAAAGATTCTAACTTGTTGGTATTTGCAAACTTTCTTTAAAAGACAAAAATCGGACACAGGTCTGTATTTTCATACAACAAAGTGTCTTAGTTTGACTTAAGGTTTATTTTTCAAGCTAGCAAGACAGCGGTGACAGGTCTGTACCGACGTACAACAAAGCGACATATCTTGCTAACCGAATCTAAACAGAGTCAACAGGTCTGTACTTACGTACAACAAAGTTACATGTTTTCGACTCTCAATTTTGTATGATATTTCTAATATTTCCATGTTAAGATGTATATGATGTTGCCATACATCCCCAGAAAGTTTGGATACCTCATTTAGACTCAAAGTTTGTATGTCTTGTACATAAAAATTAAGACCGATTGGTCATACATCTAAGTTAGTGACACGTTTGACTTTTTCTTGAGTATTTTATTTGCCTTGAGACTCCCTATATGTATTATGCCTACCAACACATCAAACTAAACTAAAGTATAACACTTAAAATTTAGTTGCATTATGTGTGAAAACCTAAACACTTAGAGTTTGTAACGAATGTGTGCTAATTTTCGTCACTTTGAACCTATGCTTCTAAGACTTACTGAAAATAGAAACTTACTAAAAATAGAAACTTACTAAAAATAGAAACTATCCTAAATTAGCAGACTTACTATAAAAAGAAAGATATAATACTACTAAAAAAGGAAATAAACTACTACTAAGGCCAAATTACTCTGGGTTGCGCATTCCATTTAGTTGAATTAAATATTCAAACCGTGACTTATCAAATGCTTTGGTAAATAAATCAGCATTATTATCTTCTGTTACCACTTTTACCAATTTGATTAGGTTCTTTTCAGCACAATCACGAATAAAATGATGCCTAATGTCTATGTGCTTTGTTTTGTTGTGTTTAACTGGATTATTTGTTATAGCAATAGTAGATTGATTGTCTATCCTAATGGGAGTTTGAGTATAATCCAAACCGTAATCCCGCAATTGTTGTTGTATCCACAGAACCTGTGAGCAGCAACTACCAGCAGCAACATACTCGGCCTCACACGTTAACACGGCTACCAATGTTTGTTTCTTGCATTGCCAGGATACCAATCTCCCTCCTAGGAACTGACAACCTCCAGTTGTTGATTTGCGCATCAAGGTGCATCCTCCGTAGTCAGAATCCATGAACGCCTCCAACTCTAGATCTCCCTCCGCGTGATACCAAAGTCCCAGCTTCGGTTTCGACTTGAGGTATCGTAGAATCCGCTTCACAGATTTCATATGCATCTCCTTCGGATTCGCTTGAAACCTAGCACAAATACACACAGCAAACATGATGTCAGGTCTTGAAGCAGTTAAATACATAAGTGACCCAATCATGGCCCGGTATAAAGTCGGATCCACATCGGTATCACTTTCAGTACCCGGTCCGAGATTGTGATTCACTTGAATCGGCGTGCTGAAGTGGGCAGTCAATTTTGTTCCTTCCATCCCGAAACGTTCCAATATGTCATAGACATATTTCGTCTGATGGATAAACATCCCTTCCTTCTTCTGGTCAACTTGTAACCCCAAAAAGAAATTTAACTCTCCCATAGCACTCATCTCGAATTTCGACTTCATCACCTTCTCGAAATCTTTGCACATTTGTTCGTCTGATGATCCAAAAATGATATCATCGACGTACACTTGTACCAAGATAAAGTGTTCTCCCTTCCTCTTAACAAACAGAGTACTATCTATCCTACCCCTCTCAAACCCGTTCTCTAATAAATGGTTGGATAGAGTCTCATACCATGCCCTACGTCCCTGATGCAATCCATATAGAGCCTTAACTAAGCGATATACTCTATAAGGATATTTTGGATCTGTAAATCCGGGCGGTTGTTCTACATACACCAACTCCTTCACTTTCCCATATAGGAAAGCACTCTTAACATCTAATTGATATTCCTTAAAGCCCTTGAAGGATGCAAAAGCTAAAAACAACCTAATGGCTTCCAGCCTTGCTACTGGTGCAAATACCTCGTTGTAATCGATTCCCTCATCTTGGTTGAGACCATTTAAAACAAGCCTAGCCTTGTTGCGCGTGACTATACCCCGATTGTCTCTTTTGCACTTAAAAACCCATTTGGTTCCTATGGCAACTTCCCCTCGAGGTAATGGAACTAACTCCCACACTTCTAGTTTCCTAAATTGCGAAAGTTCTTCCTGCATCGCTTCAACCCAGGAGTTATCCTTAAGTGCCATTTGCACATTCTTAGGCTCTACTTGCAATATGAAACATGAATAGAGACATGTGTGATAAGCTTCGGAGTCGTTTATCATCGACAACAACACAGTGTTGTTATTTAAACTACTCCTAGTCCTCACACCCTCATTAGGATTTCCTATGATGCTTTCTAATGTATGGTTCTTGTTAATCCTAGAGGTCTCTATCTCATCAACCCTTAGATTATCTCCTAAGTTAGATCCTATTTCACCTAATGGGGGAACAGGCTCAGCTTCTACATTTTCCTCCTCATGGACGTTTTCCTCAGAGTTGGAACTTGATGCTTGAGTCTGATTCTCAGTGGAAGGTGCTTCTGGATCAGCAACTTCTGGAGATCCATCTACTGTCGCAGTAGGCTCGGATGTGGACTCAAACGTAGTCCTCAGAAAGGTATGGCCCTCGTCATTCAGAAGCAATGTCGCCATGTCCTTTTCGATTGTACCTGCATTATCATCCAAAGGAATGTTAAATGACTCAAATAATTTATCATAGTCAAATATCCATTCCGGACCAGTTTGGGGTTCATGTGTATAACTTGTGACTTCAATGTTATACACAATCTCCACTGTACCATTTGTTTTGTTAAAATCCCGTTTGTTTGGTGAGTTCGGCACATAACCTAGGAAGTATCCTTCGTCAGCCTTTTCACCAAACTTCGGTTGATGTTTTGTACGTAAAAGAGTGCATGGTACCCCAAACGGTTCGAATCCAGTTAAATTAGGTGGCCGTTTATTCAAAATTTCATAACATGTTTTGTTCAAAGATTTGACTGTAAGGACTCGGTTTAAAATATGGCACGCGGTATTCACTGCCTCCCCCCAAAACATGGTAGGAATCTTTGAATCTGAAAGCATAGTCCTTGCAGCCTCAATCAATGTCCTATTTTTACGTTCGGCCACCCCATTTTGTTGAGGTTCATATGGTGCACTGAATTGATGCACTATGCCCTTTGATAGGCAATATACACCAATTACAGTGTTTTTGAATTCAGTCCCATTAACACTACGTATTCTTTTAACCCTTGTTCCGTAGGAATTCTCCACTTCGTCTAAGAACCCGATGAGCTTGGAAGTCGTCTCGTCCTTTGTACCTAAAAAGAAAACCCAAGAAAAGCATGAGTAATCGTCAGTGATAACCAAACAAAACCAACTACCTCCTATACTCCTTTTGTTGATTGGTCCGAAAAGGTCCATATGCAACAAATCGAATGTTGAGGTTATGGAATTCTGAGTCTTGGACTTGTGTGTCTTCTTATGTTGTTTGCCCTTCTTGCACGGTAGACACTTGTCCTCGAACTGAAAGCTCTTCATAGGCACACCTTGCACCAGTCCATTCTTCGTTATGTAGTTCATCTTCCTTAGGTGCAAGTGAGCCATGCGTCTGTGCCACAATACCGATTCCGTCTCCGAAGCTTTGGATAGTAAACAAATTGGCCCCATCGAAGTCTCTGGCTTGGTCATATCAAGCATGTACAAGTCGTTCTTCCTTGGCGCCCGCATCAATACCCATTCTTCAGGAATTTTGAATCCCGGCTTTAGCACTAACGCCTCAGTGTCCGTGAACAACACTGAGTTCTTCTTGTCACAGATTTGAGATACACTAATGAGATTGTGAACCAGTTTATCAACGTGATAAACTTGGTCCAAGCTGATCGTCCCATTAGTGACCACTCCGGTACCCGTGATGTTTCCTCCTTTGTTACCGGCGAATGATACAAACCCCTGATTCCCACCCTTGAAGTCTGTAAGAAGACTTCGTTCCCCTGTCATGTGCCTGGAGCATCCACTGTCGACGAACCACTTGTTGTTTGGACCTGTGGTAATCTCCTGCACATGAAAGAAAATAGGTTAGTTATCACGGGGAACCCAAGCCATGACTGACTTGGTTATACCATTCTCGTCCACATATTTAAACTCTTTCAAATACCCATCTCGCCTTTCAGGTGACTTGGGTCGTTGAACAGGAGTTTGTTGTGGTGCCGAGTGATTTAAATTCACTCTTTGCCTTTGAGTAGGCATTTGTTGCGGAGCTCTAGAATAATTCCTATTATATTGCATTTCGGACTGTGATCCCTTAGCTCTTACCGGTGCGTACTGTCTAACTGGAGTATGAGACCTAACTGGAGTGTATGACCTGCTAGGTGTTGTGCTCCTATAGACTTGTTAAGGTGCTGACCTAGATTGATTAATGACACGATTCGGTGAATTTGTCCTAACCCCTTCCTTTGGTCCAACCTTTACCGGTGTTTGTTTCACAACTGGTTTTGGTGCGGCCTGCACAGGTTTCTCGGTACTTTGAGAACTACTGGTGCTCGCCACACTGGTTGAGGGCTTAACAGGTGTTGGGTTCACTGTCTTAGGTGTAACATCGGCTTTCCTAAATGGACAGTGAGAAGCAACATGCCCCTTTTCATGACATCTGAAGCAAGACATCTTATCTATGGACTTTTTGTGTGTTCCCTTACACTTAGGTGTCTCACTAGTGTCTTGGTCCTTATGTACATCTATGGCGACTGGCTCATCGTCCTGATCAGCCCAATCAATTTTATGTTTTCCTGCAGGTGTTTCACTGGAGGAAGTCACAAATTTGACTTTCTTAACCTTGACGGTTGTGTCAGCCACCTTAGGTGTATTTTCTACTATAGGCTAAGATAAAGGTTCAGGTGTGTCCTCTAAGTTTACTGATTTATCAGTTTTCTCCTGAGGCTGAGGCACATAGTTTGCATTAAAAGGTGGAGGAATTTCATGAAATCCTAGACCTACAGACTTTTTAGATTGTCTCTGGGCATCTAAAACTTTCCCTAGGTTTAGGCTTGAATTCCTAAACTTTTCTAGCTTACTGTTTGCCTCTGCTACCTTTACCTTTGTTTCGGCTAGCTCAATGTCTTTGTCTTTAAGGTTTTTGGTCAAGGCCTCTACATGCTCATACATAAGCTCTATTCTAACACACTGCTCACTCAGTTTGTCTTTCAGAAGTATTACGTCTTGAGCATCAGCCTTAAGTTTTTCTTTAAGATCTTTCTTGATATCGTTTAGGCTAGCGTTTTCAATTTTTAAATTCTCATTTTGAGCAGTTATGGTTTGATGTGATTCCAAGACTAGATTTAACCTATCGTTAGAATTAACACACAACACACATATTTCACGAAAAAGAGAGTAAGTCAGACTAACCTTTGAGTTATCAGATTCCACGTTGGCCATCTGAGCAGCAAACTCCAGAACTGTCTGATCATTCGTCTTATCCACCCACATCGGACTGTTTTCCCTTGTGGTCTGCTCTTCTCCTTCGCACCCAGTCTCCGTAACTTCAGCCATAAAAGCCCGAGCATTTGACTCTGGATGTGAGCTCCAGTCATAAGTACCATCTAGCTGTCTGTCTGAAGTGACATTGGATAGTAGACCAACTAGATTGGCTTGACCAGATGATGAACTTGGAAGGTATCGTTGTTGAGACTGATTCTGAAACTGTCCCTGATGCTGACACTGCCCTTGGTACGTTTCGACCTTTGGTCTCTGGCATTCTCTGGCAAAGTGTCCCAGACCTGAAAAGTTGTAGCACTTTACCTTGGACTTAACAAATCCAATCCCCTTGTTATTCATTCTCAGATTCCTCCCAGTTCTTTTGATGAATCTCTTAACCCGTTGGGTTACCATGGACAGTTGCCATTTAAGATCCATTTCCTCAAGATCATCAGGGTCGACCTAATGGTAGTCCTCATCCCAGAGAGCAGGATCGTTAATCTTCCCCTAAACACAATTCCCGTACGCGGCCACAAAAGAAGCAAGCAGATTCAAATGTTCTTCCGCTGATTTTACGCTCATGGGAATCTTCGAATAACTCTGAGATGTCGATGCCTGTTGTACTTGAGGCTGCGGTTCTTCCGATCTTCCTAATCCTAAGAATGCGTGATTCAATGTGTCATCAGTCTCTGCTGGTGACGACGTTTCTCCGGTGAAAAACGCTGTAGCAGTCTTCAGATCGGCAGTCGCTGAAGGTTTTGTTGAATTTCCAAAATACATTGCTGGATTCTGGACTTGTTCGTAATCAGTTTCGGCCTTCATTAGCTCGAAGTGATATGCCCGCAACGTTCCCACAATATCATCCAGAGATTGAGTATAATACTTGTCTTCATTCAGCTTGATCATTGCCACATACATAGCCCATTTGGTTGGTAAGGCATCAAGAAGCTTGTTGTTCTTGTCGGTGTCAGTATACTCAATCCCGTGACTTTCAAGTTCCGTCAATAGATGATAGAACCGGGTGATGATATCATCCAGCTGTTCATCCTTTAACGCCTTGAAAATCGCAAACTGTTGTTTCAACAGCTCTGTACGCTTTCTACGAACCCTAGGATTACCCTCACACCTCTTCTCTAGAGACTCCCAAAGTTCCTTCGACGTCTTTTGAGTCCTAAATGTGTGCAGTATATCCTGAGGCAAAGCCATTCGGATTATCGAGAAAGCTTTGTTTTCGGCTTCATACAATTTCTTATCATCCTCCTTCATCATTTGGTATGATAAGACTTTCTGACGGCCTTCAACTTCAGAAACTGGTGGAATATATCCTTCGTCGATACACACCCACATGCGCATGTCATTAAAACGCACGAAATCGGTAAACCGATCTTTCCACCAGCAATAATCCTCGATTTTCATCAGCTTAGGCGGTGCGTTTGCCTTCCCGACCTCGTGGTCCATTTCCAGGAATTTTTGAAGATTTGACATCTTTTCAAAAGTAATTGAATTGAACTTAATTAATTTAATTCGAAACTAATGTGAATTAATTCGTTCGAATCTAGGTAGATTCGAATGTAATCAGATTCCAATTTATTTGGGATTAAATTCGATTAAGTGTTATAATTCAATTAAACTCGAAATTATGTCAGATTCGAAAAGTCCTCATATTCGAAGGTCAGGCAAACTCGAAATCACAGCAATTCGAAATCCTATTCGAAACTAAACTAAACTCGAATTAAACTCGAAATTAGACTCGAGACCCTATTCGAATGTAGCACAAACTCGAAATAGATTCGAAACCCTCTGAATCAGACTCGAAAGGAGCGGATTTTGGTTAGACTCGAAACTAAGTGTAACCCTAATTACCCCTAATAGATTCGAGCGCCGCAAACTCGAAAAACGGCTAACACTTTGATTTTTTAACGTTTTACAGATTAAATCAATATTTTTGCAATGAAAAATATTGATATCGATCAAAAACGTGAAAAACCACAAAGTGTTTCCCGGATTACTATTTGCTAAGCTCGACGAACACGAAAAAATACGATTTTGAGAGTAAAACCGTCCAAAAGCGTCAAGAAACCTAGAATGTATCTAGATGAACACGAAGAACACCAAGAACACTCCGTAGGCTCTGATACCACTTGTAAGGTCTACCACTACGAGATCTATCTAGACGCGGAACCGTCAACGAGTGCGGAATCCTCGTTAACGGGTAGACGGAAACAACTCTCACACACGAAACACGGAGACTATCAGAGGCTGAACGAACGACACACGAATGATCCTACGAACTGATTCTCTCCGAAACGGCACTAACACTGATGATAAACTCGAGATCGCCTTTTGCTTAATCACTCACAAATGCTGCAAAAAGTCTGATAATATTTCGAGTCTATCCCTAGTTATAGAGGCTAATTCGAGTCTGTTATGGGCCAAACTCGAATCTGGCCCAAGGCGCATTCGAGTTTGCCCTCACTAACACTCTCGAATCTGCCTTCATTCGAATCTAGTCCCACATTCGAATCTATCACAGATTAGAATGTCAACCCTTATATAATTCGAATCTAGTATTTCACATACTTAACTTAGTATTGAAACTTATGTTTTTACCTTATGATTGATTTTATCTTTGATCTTTATGTTTGAACTTCTTGTAATACGTTACATCAAGTTCAAACACACAAGCAATAATAACTATCAACCATATATAAACATATATAACAAACACTTGCTAGAATCACAATGTAGGATCACTTAGACTGCTATCGTCACACAGGATGTACCAACACAGATACTCGTTCATATAAAATTCCCAAGGCTGTGATTATGGTGCTCTCCCACCCCATCATGCATTCTCGCATTTCATCAAACTATTCATACATAAAATCTCTTAGCTCTTCAATAGCCTCATTTGGATCTTTTTGCTTTACGGTTTCTTCAGCTACAGACTTGCCCTTTAAGAATTTGTGAATATTTGTCATCTGAGACATGACTTTTGATAGTTGGGCTGTTACATGACTGTTCACTCTTGGAACCGCAGCACTCAATGCTTGATTCAATGATGATTCTGTAACAAATTGGGAAAGAGTAACCACTAGGTCACGTGGACTTCCAGTTGTCACGACAGTTGAACTTGTATAAAGAACATCTGCATGGCCAGTACTCAGAGTGTGCATTGATGTAGCTCTGACTGGACTTCCAACCTCTTCAAGTGACGGAGCAACAATTGCTTCCGTAACTGAGGTTGTTCCAGCAGTAACACATAATTCAGCTGCACTCACTTCAACACATGAAGTGGACTCGAGTGTCCTAATGTGTATAGGTTCTATAATATGTGCATCAAAAGAAGTCACACACCCGGGCAGATGTGTACTTGTTTCAATATCCATAAAATCCAAAGGATTTTCGGATATCAAATGTGCTTCATCCCGGTGAATAATTGAAATAGTCTCCTGTTGGGAGGAGACTGAGTGGCCGGTGGGGTGTGCAGTCGTCAGTGGGATGCTGACTATTTCAATCCTAACTCCCTGTTGGGAGCTAACAGCATATGTGGTTTGATCCCGACTTTCTGGTCTAGGAACATCCCTCACACTCTATCTAGCTATTGCAACAATATCGATCAATCCTGCACCTCCCTCATTTGGAGCATTTCCTCCCTCATCATTATCATCATTATCATCATCATCACCTTCCGCACCTCCCTCATGAATATTCGATTGTGTTCGTTTGGAATGTGAACTGCTTGCATCTCCCTCACCACCCTCACTTGTACTGCTACTCCCTCATTCGCTGCTTGGCTTCCCTGAACTTCAGCCCCATGCTAAAGTTCCTCCTCACCTACAGCTCCATGGTTAAGAGAACCCGGTTCTTGGGTCTCTATAGCAGCGTGATCTATACGATACAACCTCACATTCTCAATCTCCGGATCAGCATATTTCAATAACGCATCAGGAATCGGCATTATGTTGGCATTCGGTGAATCCGGTACCTCATGCAAGCTCATCATGACCTAATCAGGGCACCGTTGAGCATTGGATCGTTTAGGAATATTTTCATTTCCCCTTAAGATGCGTCTAATCAGAATTTGGATAAACCGTTGAAGAGGGACAAATTTTCTTGCTCTATTTGTCGTCTTTCCTAGCACGGCTTCCTTCAGATCCTCCCATATACTTTGCGCATAGTCGTAATGTTTGTTAAACGCGATTCCATGAAATATTCTCAGACAGTGAATGCTACATCTGTCAATCCCAGTATGCTTTGACGTCATGCATCGGTTGATGATGCCAAAAAGTGTGTACCATTCGCCATTAAGTCCATTTCTATGGAACTTAGAACTCTTTGGTAGTGGTTTTGAATACCCCAAACATATCAGATCATGTACTAATTCGTCATCTGACACAAAATCTTCAAAATCATCTAACTCTGGGAAATTCATTGTATCGATTCGACGAGGTAGAAACAGATTATGCCTCAATCTAGCTAAGGTAATCTTAGTCTTGAATTGATCGATGGTAACCTTAAAGTGATTGTTACCATCAGCTGGGACAAATTTGACTGTGTGCCAAAACTGTTGAAGATAGACCTTAGGAATCGAAGGTTTGTATTGGAGAAGATATCCTAAAGGGTGACCTTTAAGAATGTCTACGATAATTGCGTGGCTGACTTTTATGATTTTAGTATCAAGGCGATGGTTGTTATCACGAAATGGTAGGTGAAATTTCGGTTTAACAAGTTGATTATCTGGAATGAGAGTGGAAGGTGAAGGTCGGGTGACTGATGCGGATTTTATTGGTTTAGAAACAAGGGTGTGATTTGATGATAAAAATGAATCAGAGGAGTTGGAGGGTTGGGATTGAGCTGGTGATGCCATTTGAAACCTGTGAAAAATAATAAACATGTTAGACTGAACAGATAATCAAATGAAATCCTGCAAATAGAAAAATAAAACATTTTGCTAGAAATTAGAAAAATATGTGTTTTTCTTTTTAAAGCATTGGGATTCCAGACAATGATATTAAAATATTATTGATAGGATTCCAAAGACAATCGTTAAGAGTCCAATGTTAGAAAAACACAGATTTAATAAATTTCTCGAAAAATGTGAAATTTTTCTTAAAAACTTAAATTCCCAACACTTAGAAACTTTTGGACAAATTTGATTATGAAACTCGAATGAAAGGTAAAGTTTCTCGGATATTTTATGACTCAACTCGATAGACACTGGAATAGAACTCGAATGATGAAAAACTTTCTCGAATGCACCTAAGAACCAACTCGAATGATACTTATGACAAACTCGATCAAAACTGATGCTTTCTCGAAGTACATACAACTCAACTCGAATGAGCTTGATTATTTTCTCTAATGAAGGAATTATCGAGACTTTTATTGAAAAGATTCTAAGTCCTTTACATTACTCAACTCGATCATCAATAAGAGTTTCTCGATCTCACTATAAAACCAACTCAATTAAAACAGGAGTAGACTCGAATGACACATATTGTATCCTCAAATGAAAGAATATATCAAGAATGTGAGAAAAATCTTCTAAGTCCTTCAATGAATTCAACTCGAATGAAGCTTGAAAGGATTCGAATGATATACGAGTCCAATTCGAAGAAAACTTGGAAGGGACTCGAATATGTTATGTTATCGAGTGTAATTTTAAAAATTTCCTAAGTCTTGATTATGAATCAACTCGAATAACATATCACATTTTCTCGAAGCAAGAAGCAACCAACTCGAATGAAACTAACTGTTTCTCGAGTGGTGCTTCACTCAACTCGCATGGAACTTAACACATTCTCGATTACTGCTTTAATCGAGAAAATGTTTTCAAATTATTTCCAAGTTCACACACTGATATTTCCTACTCAAAAATTGATTTCAAATAACTTTTGTTTACTGAACTTTGTTCAGAAACAACAATTTCTTTGCAAAAATCTCAATTTTCAGTGTTTATGAACTCGAATGTTTTTAAACCAAAAATTTCAAATTTATGTTTGTGTGTTTGAAATTGATACTTGAAATTTGAGGTTCATGTTCAAGATAGTAATCCGCAGGCAAACACACATTCAATTTGATATAAAATCCAACAAATGACTAAACCCATTAACACACACCGATGTTCATACGAACACACATATGTCTGAATATTCAACTACGATAACTAAACACAGAACATATAAACTGAATAAAAATGCATGAAATTATGAAGGTAAATAGACGTCAAATAGTTGTGTACTTTTGAGTTTGTACTCATTTATGTAGTGTACTTTTTTTTTTGTGCACATTTGGTAGTCAAACTTTCAAAATTGTTTCAATTAGGTAGTTGGGTGACTTGGAAACCGACACCAACCGGTCACCATTCTCACGTGGACGGTTTTTTCAAGAAAAATGGTATCAAATAGTTATGTACTTTTAAGTTTGTATACATTTATGTTGTGTACTTTTATTTTGTGCACATAAGAAAGGTAACCGGTTAGTATCGATTTTTATGTAACCCAACTACTTAATTGAAACACATTTAAAAGTTTGACTACTAAATGTGCACAAAAGAAAAGTACACAACATAAATGTGTACAAACCTAAAAGTACATAGCTATTTGATGCCATTTTTCTTGAAAAACTCGTCCACGTAAGCATGGTGACCGGTTGGTGCCGGTTTCCAAGTCACCCAACTACCTAATTGAAATATTTTTGAAATTTTGACTACCAAATGTGCACAAAAAAGTACACTACATAAATGAGTACAAGCTCAAAAGTACACAACTATTTGATGCCATTTTCCCAATTATGAAATGGACTTACAAGTTTAAAATCAAATGCTGAAAATCTGATTTCTATGAGTTTCTTGAGATTTCTTCGTGATGAAGAAAGTGAGAAGAGAGAGTCGGTGAAGAAGGTGAACAGTGGCAATAGTTTTGAAAAAATGAATTTGAATTTTGAATTTTAGCTTTATAGTTGAAATTTCAAAATTCAAATTAAAGTTTACCCGACCCACTTACTCTCACATAAAACACTTGGTTTTTGTTTTTAAGCCCATTTCACTTAAAAAAATTTACTAAAAAAAATTAACTGACAAAAAAAAATTACAACAACTAAAACAAAAAAAAAAATTAACTACAACAACAAAACAAAAAATTAAACACCAATTAAAAAAATGAACTACACATAAAAAAAAAAACTTAACAATTAAAATATAGTAAAAAAAATTTTAACAACAAAAAATATTGCTCCCCCTTGATGTTTGCAATTAAGCTCCCCCTCAGATGTATATATCATGTTAAATGTCTGCTCCTCCTACAAAAATCATATAAAAATTTATCAGATTTTCTCAAAATCAGATAAAATATCTTTCTGCTCCCCCTACACATGACAGTCCAGATCTGTTAAACTCGGAAAAATTTAAACTTTAACTTCATATGTTTAAATCTAATGATTCAACATACCCAATTTGTATAACGAAAAATTAAATCATTTTTCTTCTAATGCTTTGGTAAACAAGTCAGCCAATTGATATTCAGTAGGAACAGAATATAATTCTATATTACCAATTTCTACATGATCTTTAATAAAATGATACCGGATGTCGATGTGTTTGGTTTTAGAATGTTGCACTGGATTAGATGCTATGGCTAGTGCACTTTGAAAATCACAATACATTGGAATCTTTTGTGTTGAAACCCGTAGTCTCTGAGTTGACTCTTCATCCACAACACTTGAGAACAGCACGACGATACAACAACATATTCAGCTTCGGCTGTAGACAGTGAAACACAGTGTTGTTTTATGGATGACCAGTAGATGGGTTTATCACCTAGGAATTGAACTGCTCCTGAAGTGATTTTTCTGTCCATTTTATCACCTGCGTGATCAGCATCAGAAAAGGCAGTTAAATTGAATGATGATTCCCGGGGATACCACAAACCAAGGTTTGGTGTTTCCTTTAGATATCTTAAGATTCTTTTGGCAGCCGCCAAATGTGATTCTTTCGGATGTGCCTGATACCTAGCACAAACAAATGTAGCAAACATAATATCAGGTCTACTTGCAGTTATATACATTAATGACCCAATAATTCCTTGATAATGAGTTACATCTACAGGTTTCCCTGAAATGTCCTCATCGAGTTTGGATTTAGAATCCGGAGTCATGGGAGTTTTGATAGGAGTACTATTGACCATGTTAAATTTATTTAACATGTCCTGTATATATTTGGACTGATTGATGGAAATTCCATCAGTCAGTTGTTTCATTTGTAAACCTAAGAAAAAATTTATTTCTTCCATCATGCTCATTTCAAATTTCTGGGACATTAAGAAAGCAAATTTCTTGTAAAATTCTGGATTAGTAGACCCAAATATTATATCATCTAAATATATTTGCACTATAATATCTGGGCCCTGATGTTTTATAAACAGGGTTGTATCCACTGCACCTTTGTTAAATCCACATTCAACAAGTATGTAGAAAGTGCATCATACCAAGCACGGGGTGCTTGTTTAAGGCCATACATGGATTTATCCAAAATATATACATGATCAGGCTCCGAAGGATCAGTAAACCCTTCGGGCTGATATGTATACACTTGGTCTGTCAGTTCCCCATTTAGAAACGTAGTTTTTACATCCATTTGATAATCTGTAAAGTTTTTATGAGCTTCAAAAGCCAAAAACATCCTAATAGATTCTATTGTGGCAACTGGAGCGAATGTTTCATCGTAATCAATCCCTTCTTGCTGTCTGTATCCTTTGGCGACGAGACGAGCCTTGTTACGAATGATGAAACCATGTTCATCTTTCTTATTCTTGAAAATCAACTTCGTACCAATGATTGATTTAGCTTTTGGTCAATCACCAATCTCCAGACCAATAACCTTTCAAACTGGTCCAGCTCTTCTTGTATAGCCACAATCCAATCAGCATCCAGAAGAGCTTCTTTTACATTCTTTGGCTCAATTTTACTCAGAAAGTTTGAAAATAAACACTCGTTTATGGTTGCTCTTCTGGTTTGGACTGAAGCGGAAGGATCACCTATGGTGTTTTCAGTTGGGTGATTCCTTGTGTAACAACCTAACTTTTTGATCTAGTCTTAAATTCAGTATTTGAACCGATAATGTAATATTATTACATTATTTGAATTATAATTTAATTAAGTTATGAAATATTTAATTAAATTATATAAATATTTAAATTATGATTTAATAAATTATTAAAGATAATTAAATAAAAGAAATATAAGATACAAAAGTAATAGTGGGTTAAGTAGCAAATATAACTAGATGAAGTATATAAACGAGATTTAGGATTCATTTGATCATTCTCCACTCTCTCTCTACTTTCTCTCTCTACTCTCTCTCTACTCTCTCTCTAAAATCTCCCAAAAATCATCAAAAATCACTATAATTTGCAAAGCAATTGGAGTTTAATCAAGAAAAAGTTACAAGGAGTAGTAATCAACAACAATGTACAAAGAATTCGAGGTAAAAATCGACACCCTTAGCTTTTTATTTTCGGTTTTGATTAATAAATTCGAATTTACCATTTTCATTGAATTTAAGTTATTTAGCTTGAGATTTAACAAGATTATGATAGAATATGTATAATATATAATCGAACTTAGGTTTGTTACGTAACATATTCGTGATTTTAGGCCTAGAAATGTATGATTTAAAGCTGTAAATATGAACAAATTCGAGAATGCCAAGAACAAACTCGAAATGTATGAACAAACTCGATTTTGTAGTTAAATTTGAATATATGATTCGAATTTGTCCATTAAAATCGAATTAAAGTTTGTGCTTGACACTAAATTCGAAAATATATAATTCGAATTTAGTGTGTGGATTCGAATTTAAGTTCCACATTCGATTTTAATCCTTTAATTGAAGCCATGGATTTCGAATATGTCAAAGTCAAAGTATGGAATCTCGAATTTTGTTCCTATGGTTTGAATTTATCCATTTAATCAAGATAGGCTTCGAATTTAGTCTCATATTCAAATTTAAAGCTTTCAAATTTATTAATATGTTCGAATTTAACCTTCTATGTTATATAAATTCGAAACCCATTACTTAAATTCGAATATATTGAATAAAACACTTGGACAACACATTAAATAACAACATAATTAGCAAAATGAGTATATATATATTAATATATATATATATATATATATATATATATATATATATATATATATATATATATATATATATATATATATATATATATATATATAGACCTTTGAGAATTTATGAAACAAAGAATATTAATGAAAGAATGATTTATGAATGAACAAGTTATCAGAATCAGATAAAATAAATATTTTAAAAATAAAAAGATGATGATAATGATATGATATTGACATGATAAATTCTGGACAGGTTCAGTGAAATTCTGAACAAAGATTTAAAGATTAATAAAGTGGGTCAAAGATTTGATTTGACAGAGAACAGATTGAGATAAAATCCTGAGATAACTCAGGTGGCAGATTTTACGTCTGTTTGATAAAGACCCAACACTGTGAGTTATAGATATTCAGATTTAACATGCTTGAATTTCCGGTTGAGACATATTGTTGATGTTAGACTGATTTGACATTCATATTATCAGCTGGATTGTGACCTGTGCACACTATGGTTCGGTGTTGCCCAGTGGATCATGATAGCTATTTGACTTATCACTTCATATGATTTTGCATTTACAATTCATTTCTGACATTGCTTTGAGATCATTGCTATCATGACTTGATTACATATGCTTCATCATTTGCATATAACTTGATATATTGATTCAGCTTGATTAGCCCTGTTGGTCTATTGTTCTAGACCTGGCTATTTCACCAGTTCTATTGAACTTGGTAATGACCTCCGATGTTCCGCAACGTTGATTTACTGGTAGCTAGCCCAGTATGTGGCTGATCCCCACGATTTAAGCGTGAGCGTGGCTTGAGCATCATCCGACTCTATGACTTCTATGTCTCAATCATGAGAGCTGAAGCGGCAGCCAAGACATATCACGCTAGACGGAAAATCCGCTTGACATGCATGTTAATTTGAAAATCTATTTACTCACTAAGCATTGCTTACGGTTGCTACTTCACATTTTACAGGAAAAGACAAAGGAAAGTCACCTACCGGACCTAGTACTTAGGTCTTACAAGATCAAGACAGGAGTTCTAATAGACCTCTACTCAGCAAACCCCATTTTGGTACAGATTGGAAGATGATATTGTGGTGTTCTGGGTAGATTTATCTTGATTATGTGATGACGTGAACTAGATTAGATAGTACCCTTTATAAGTTTAATTTGAAATCTATAATCTGTATTAAACTTAATTCTAATATGTTTGTGCTGTAACTTATAATTCCGCAATTAGTTACTCTATCGTAGTTTGATTGATATCGTATTGCATGATGTGGGACCTAGACTCTCAGGACTGCCCCGCAAGGGGAGGTCTTCACAGTATTCGTGGAATCAACGGATTATCTTTGGTTTTCTATTTGCTACGCTGCATGAGTTGGTATCAGAGCCGAACATCCTGTTCGAAATGCCTCCACGAAGACAGAGACCAGTGCACGGAGTGGAGATGGAGGAGCGACTTATGGCACGGATGGACCAGCGATTGGATCAACTGACCGATCGGATGGCGGAAATGATGAATCGTGGTCACGATGATGAAGGAGATAATCCGTTTGCAGGTGACCGTTCGTCTTCCGATGATGAATCGGAGGGGCGGCCGAGGAACAATCATCGTAGGGATGATAACAGGCGTTGGGAGGCTGGAATGAAGATTGATATCCCAGAGTTTGATGGGGTTAGTCTGAATCCAGAGGGTTTTATTGACTGTTTGGCTACCGTGGAAGAGGTTTTTGAATTTAGAGGGGTGCCGGAAAACAAAATGGTTTCGATTTATTGTAAAAAAAAATATTTGCTTAGATTAATAATTTTTGTTGAAAACTTTCTGGACAACATTTTTAACAAATATCTCCATTGATAATTTGTGGCTATTATAATTAAAAGGTTCTAAACTTTTTAATATGATGGTGGAAATTAACCACAATTAATTACCAAAAATTGGATTAATCTTTATCACTATATATAGAAAAACATTTGTGAAAAAAATATGTGGTAGTCTAAGTCAAATTAAACGACTCATATATATGGAAAAATGTTTGGTACATTCTAGAGTGCTACATTTATATTTAACTCTCGATTACTTATAAGGAAAAGAAATAAATTTTTTATAACAAACCACAAGATTTAACAAAAACTTCAATGAAAAAGGCATTTATTTCATGACTAAAAGGGACAAGCTACGAGAGCATGGAAATTAAGAATTGAAAACCAAATTAAATATTATATATGGAGATATATCATTGAATTATATTTCATTGAATGTAATCGTATTTCTTACTATGGAGTTATATATATGTCATCACTAGTGTTACTTGACCCTTCGAGAGCCAAAAGGAAGTTGTTTGTTATCAAGGATAAACACGAGCCTTAAGGTAACCTATGACAAGTCTTATGATCTGTTTTAACTCATTGTTCCTTGTGTGTTTCATTTGGTTGCTTCTAATTCCTCAACATTGGTTTTGTGAGATTGACTAAATACTTTTCCTTTTTGACGTTATTGGTAATTACGAGTGTCAAAGATTCAAAGTTTACCCAACCGTTAGTTTCATGACGAAAGAAGGACATTGTTGCCATTGTGGAATTGACCGTAAGGTTTGCCTTATCCATTAACTTAATTACTTTTGGTTTTATATGAATAGTTCAATTTCATTTCTTGGGTTTGTACCATAAGAAACCCATCATAATATTTCATTTTTATGGGATTAGTTCCTCCATTATTTTTTTAATTTCTCACTTTTGTCTCTGTGTATGTGTGTGTGTTTCAGTGTTTATGTTATGTATGTATGTATGTTGTTTTTCTTTTTTTTACTTTTGTTCATTTTCTTAATTGAGACGAATTAATGGACCAAACATATAGAAATGTGAAAGCATGATCGTTATTTTCAATGACATATAAGCAATATAAACACCATACGTACTATCATTTTATTAGTGTGGTCCTCCGTTGCCCTTTTTTGTTGGTAAAAGAACTAAACAAATATGTAAAAAAAAAAAGCGTAAGAAAAAATACTCGAGTACCATAACGGTCGAGAGTAAAAGCAGACAATATCTAAGAAGTATAAGGTCAACAACTAAGATGATTAAATATCATATACATTTGTATTGAACAAGACACACAAACATAGATTTACATTTTTATTGGTTTGCTTCCTCGAGTAATTCATATGCTTTTTTTGACATGTTCATTTAGTTCTTTTACCTTAAAAAAAGACAACGGAGGACCACACTAATAAAATGTAATAGGACATATGGTGTTTATATTGTTTATATATCATCGTAAAATAACGATCATGCTTTGACATTTTTGTATGTTTGGTCCATTAATTCATCTAAATTAATAAAATGAATAAAAGTAAAAAAAAACCAACATACATACATACATAACACAAATACTGAAACACACACACATGCACATACATAGAGACAAAATTGGGAAAAAAATAATGGAGGAACTAATCCCATAAAAATGTAAAATTATGATTGGTTTTTTAGTATAAACCCAAGAAATGGAATTGAACTATTCATATAAAGCCAAAAGTAATTAAGATAATGGATATGGCAAGCCTTACAGTCGATTCCACACCGACAACAAGGTCCTTCTTTCGCCATCAAACTAACCGTTGGGTAAACTTTGAATCTTTGACACTTTTAATTACAATAACGTCTCGAAGGGAAAGTATTTAGTTGATCTCACAAAAGCAATGTTGAGGAAGACACAAGCAACGAATTGAAACACAGATTGAACAATGAGTTAAAACACATCATAAGGCTAGTCATAGGTTACCTTAAGGCTCCTGTTCCTCCTTGACAGCAAACAATGGTTCTCGAAGGGTCAAATAACACAAGTGATGACATATATAACTCCTTGAAAACTAACAACATCCACATTCATGTTGATCTATTATTCTATTCATGTTGGTTTCTTGACTCAATCTTATTTAATTGTGCATCTATTTTGTCGAATGTATTTGTAACATCCTGTATAATATATATATATATGTTGTATATGTAACATTCTGTATAACATCCTGTATAATATAATATATATATATATGTAACATTCTGTGTTGCGTATGTAATATTATATGTTGTATATACAATATTTTGATTTAGAACTCATTATGACTGTATATCGAATATATGTAATATTATTTATTGAATATGTAATATTATGTATATTACATGAATTGCGTCCTCTCAATATATTGGTTATATGTAATATCATGTATTGCATATGTAATACTTTTTATGTTCCAAAGTAAATGTCAACCGTGTAAAAACATTTAGTTTTTGGAAGACATAATAAGTACAACCTTTAATCAATAAAACGACAGTTTAGGGTTGTTACCCGGGTTCGATCCTCACTAGAGTCGGATTTTTCGTTCAGGTGAACTAATCTAAATAGGAGATTATTGTGGTGATCGAACCGGGATCTGTCGGCACTTGGGCCTAGGCGATAACCATCGCACCAGCCGTTAAAAAAACTTATATAAAGTTAGTTTTTTGGACCACATAATTGAGGGTATAATTGGAATCATATAATTTATACCTATTGGTTTATGCATGGTGTCGACATTTATTTTGGGACATATTAAAAGGGACATCTGAACAATTAATTTGGGACGGATGTAGTATTAGATATTATATATGTAATAATTTGCTTAACAACTTATTATATATTGGATATTTGTAATTTTATGTATTGCATATGTAATATTATATATTACGTTAATTGTTTCAGAATTCATTGTATATCGGATAAATAACATTATGTATTACATTTGTAATGTTATGTATTATTTGATTGGGAAAATTTAGCAAAAAACAATTAAAGTATAAAAAAGATTCTATTATGTCACCGTTTCGTTTTTTGTTCTCGTGAGCCCTTAAACCAAGAAAAACTCATAAAATCAATCCGAAGATAACTTGCAACCTTCTAAGTAAGTTACTGTGATTAATCTATTTTGCAAAAAACCATCAATGTATAAATTTTTTTGATTGAGTCCTCCATTCATTTTGTAATTATTATTGAACATTTTTTAATTACATTAAAATTATTTATTTGTGATTTTAATTTTTTCGTAAGATTTAAAATTACTTTTTATATTTACTTTGGATTATTAACTTACTTTTAACTCTTTTGAGTTTTTAATTTTCGATAAAAAAAGATTATCTATTCCAATTTTCCTTTATTATTTTGTTTAGTGACCACTATCTTTTGGTCTCTAAATTTCTAACTTATTGACTACTTAAATATTTAGTCACCAACTTTATTCTAATGACTGAAATTAATGACCACCGTATTTTCTTTGTCACTAATACACATCTACCGGCTAAAATAGTATAGTCACTAAAAGGTTTTCTTCTTGTAGTTGTATATGTATGGTTTAGGATATGGTATTGTGGAACGAAATATAATGAAATCACATGACGGTTACAACAATTTTTGTAATATGACATATATGAGCCTTGATATTAATTAGAGGAAGAAGATAATGAAGTTTTATATAAATTTAAATTTTTTTATTTCCTTACCAACATAGAGAGAATCAAATAGATGAAAAGGAAATAAAGTTTTATAGTATTTTATTCTTTTTCAATGTCATGAGTAACTATTAGTCGTTAAATTTACTTTAAAATTTTTATCCATTCATTCCACCGTACCAAACGTTAGCTTATTTTGGGCAAACCATTTGTCCATGAATAATGTGTCTAAAATTTGTTCAAAACAAACCTTTTGGTATGAACTCTTTTCATCCTTAATGTGTGGAAGCGCAACAGGCTTTTTTGTGGGTGTAGTTGATTGTCTAGCAGTGAAAATTACGACTATGACCACTCCTAAAATATAAAACATAACATTTCTTCTCATCATACAGTGATACAATGCAAAAAAAAATGTAGTACTTTCAAATAAAAGCTTTCTAGCAAGCACAATCATATCGAAATAATTTATGGGGGAAAAGTGTCTCTCTTTCTACTATGTGTAGAAGCATTTTCACCAATGAAGGCTACACCTTTATGCATAATATATGTTCTGCTTGAAGTTTGCATGACATCCTCTAATTCGATTTATTGTAAAAAAAATCTTTGCTTAGATTAATACTTTTTGTTGAAAACTTAATGGACAACATTTCTAACAAATATCTCCATTGATAATTTGTGGCTATTATAATTAAAAGGTTCTTAACTTTATAATATGATGGTGGAAATTAACCACAATTAATTACCAAAAATTGGATTAATCTTCATCACTATATATAGAAAAACATTTGTGAAAAAAATGTGTGGTAGTCTAAGTCAAATTAAACGACTCATATATATGGAAAAATGTTTGGTACATTCTAGAGTGCTACATTTATATTTAACTCTCGATTACTTATAAGGACACGAAGTAAATTTTTAACAACAAACCACAAGATTTAACAAAAACTTCAATGAAAAAGGCATTTATTTCATGACTAAAAGGGACAAGCTACGAGAGCATGGAAATTAAGAATTGGAACCAAATTAAATATTATATATGGAGATATATCATTGAATTATCTTTCATTGAATGTAATCGTATTTCTTATTAAGGAGTTATATATATATATATATATATATATATATATATATATATATATATATATATATATATATATATATATATATATATATATATATATATATATATATATATATATATATATATATATATATGTCATCACTTGTGTTATTCGAGAGCCAAAAGGAAGTTGTTTGTTATCAAGGATAAACAGGAGCCTTAAGGTAACCTATGACAAGTCTTATGATCTGTTTTAACTCATTGTTCCTTGTGTGTTTCATTTGGTTGCTTCTAATTCCTCAACATTGGTTTTCTGAGATTGACTAAATACTTTTCATTTTTGACGTTATTGGTAATTACGAGTGTCAAAGATTCAAAGTTTACCCAACCGTTAGTTTCATGACGAAAGAAGGACATTGTTGTCATTGTGGAATTGACCGTAAGTTTTGCCTTATCCATTAAATTAATTACTTTTGGTTTTATATGAATAGTTCAATTTCATTTCTTGGGTTTGTACCATAAAAAACCCATCATAATATTACATTTTTATGGGATTAGTTCCTCCATTATTTTTTTAATTTCTCACTTTTGTCTCTGTGTATGTGTGTGTGTGTGTGTGTTTTAGTGTTTATTTTCTTAATTGAGACGAATTAATGGACCAAACATATAGAAATGTGAAAGCATGATCGTTATTTTACAATGACATATAAGCAATATAAACACCATACGTACTATTACAGTTTTATGTCAAAAAAAGCGTAAGAAAAAAATACTCGAGAACTAGACAATCTCTAAGAAGTATAAGGTCAACAACTTAGATGATTAAATATCATATACTTTTGTATTGAACAAGACAAAGAAACATACATTTACATTTTTATTGGTTTGGTTCCTCGGGTATTTTTCTTTCCCGTGTTTTAATTCATATGCTTTTTTTGACATGTTCGTTTAGTTCTTTTACCTTAAAAAAAGACAACGGAGGACCACACTAATAAAAATGAAATAGCACATATTGTGTTTATATTGCTTATATATCATTGTAAAATAACGATCATGCTTTTACATTTTTATATGTTTGGTCCATTAATTCGTCTCAATTAAGAAAATGAATAAAAGTAAAAAAAGTATAAACCAACATACATACATACATACATACATAACACATATACTGAAACACACACACATACACATACATAGAGACAAAAGTGAGAAAAAAAAAATAATGGAGGAACTAATCCCATAAAAATGTAAAATTATGATTGGGATTTTGAGTATAAAACCCAATAAATAAAATTGAACTATTCATATAAAACCAAAAGTAATTAAGATAATGGATAAGTCGATTCCACAGTAGCAACAAGGTCATTCTTTCGCCATCAAACTAACCGTTGGGTAAACTTTGAATCTTCCTGAAAGGAAAGTATTTAGTCGATCTCACAAAAACAATATTGAGGAAGACAGAAGCAACGAATTGAAACACAGATTGAACAATGAGTTAAAACACATCATAAGGCTAGTCATAGGTTACCTTATGGCTCCTGTACCTCCTTGATAGCAAACAATGGTTGTGGAATGGTCAAGTAACACAAGTGATGGCATATATAACTCCTTGATAACAAACAACATCCACATTCATGTTGATCTATCATTCTATTCATGTTGGTTTCTTGACTCAATCTTATTTGTGCATCTATTTTGTCGAATGTATTTGTAACATCATGTGGAATATATATATATATATATATATATATATATATATATATATATATATATATATATATATATATATATATATATATATATGTATGTAACATTCCGTGTTGCGTATGTATTTCGTATGTAATATTATATATTGTATATACAATATTTTGATTTAGAACTCATTATGATCGTATATCGAATATATGTAATATTATTTATGGAATATGTAATATTATGTATATTACATGAATTGCGTCCTCTCAATATATTGGTTATTTGTAATATCATGTATTGCATATGTAATACTTTTTATGTTTCAAAGTAAATGTCAACCGTATAAAAACATTTAGTTTATGGAAGACATAATAAGTACAACCTTTAATCATTAAAATGACAGTTTTACTCTTAATTATGAATTACTTATAAAAAGTTAGTTTTTTGGACCACATACTTTAGGGTATAATTGGGATCATATAACTTATATCTATTGGTTTATGCATGGTGTCAACATTTATTTTTGGACATATTAAAAGGGACATGTGAACAATTAATTTGGGACGGATGTAGTATTATATCTTATATATGTAATAATTTCCTTAACAACTTATTATATATTGGATATTTGTAATATTATGTATTACATATACAATATCATGTATTGCATATGTAATATTATACATTACGTTAATAATTTCTGAATTCATTGTATATCGGATAAATAACATTATGTATTACATTTGTAATGTTATGTATTATTTGATTAGGAAAATTATGCAAAAAACCATTAAAGTATAAAAAAGATTCCATTATGTCACTGTTTCATTTTTCGTTCTCATGAGCCCTTAAACCAATAAAAACTAAAATCAGTGCAAAGATATATAACTTGCAACCTGCTAAACAAGTTTCGGTGATTAATCTATTTTGTATAAAACCATCAAAGTATAATTTTTTTTTGATTGAGTCCCCTATTCATTTTGTAATTATTATCACTATTATTATTGAACATTTTTTTAATTACATCAAACTTATTTATTTGTGATTTTAATTTTTTCCTAAGGTTTAAAATTACATTTTATATTTACTTTGGATTATTAACTTACTATTAACTCTTTTGAGTTTTTAATTATCGATAAAAGAAGATGAACTATTCTAATTTTTCTTTATTATTTTGATTAGTGACCACTATCTTTTTGTCTCTAAATTTCTAACTTATTGACTATATAATTCTTTAGTCACCAACTTTATTCTAATGACTGAAATTAATGACAACCGTATTTTCTTTGTCACTATACACATCTACCGGCTAAAATAGTATAGTCACTAAAATATATGTATGGTTTAGGATATGTGATATGTGCAAAATTATACATGTTTTTGGTATCGTTTTATCTCCAATTTATGTGGGTTTCTGACCGAAATGCGTGAAAAAGATACTGATTTCATTAATATGTGTGTTCCGCAGGTCAAAAGCCATTAAATCAACATGGAAACACAAATCAAGGCTAAAATGACGAGATTTTATGATCCAGCGATCTCCCGTGATCGAAAGCAAAATTAGGCGAAAAGTGACTCTAGACGCCCGCGTAAGACTCTCCACGCACCTGGGTGAGCATCCACACACCCGCGTAGAAATCCCACGCGCCCGCGTCTCCAATTTGTGTCAAAGCAAGCCACACACCCGCATAGCTTGCCCACGCAGGGGCGTATGCTAGGTTAAGTCCACGCACCCGCGTGACTTACTTCTACGCACCCGCGTGCGGGGCCAGCCCATCAGAATTCGTTTTCATTACCCTAGCTTGCGGCAGTAGCAATCAAAATCGATTTTGGGCGAATTTCATACGACATTTTGTGATCTTCCTCTCGGCTTTCAGTAGTTTTACGTAATTTAATCATAGATTAGTTGAGGGGTTTCGTTATTCTTCAAGTTTACGAGCATTCGAGG
>JAANYP010004022.1:0-36416 GCA_020465985.1 Centrapalus pauciflorus
CTGGAAAAGCGCGGCGCGCTTTGCGCTTTGCCAGCCTAGTCATGCATTCAAGGCTTGTACAGTTTTACAGTTGACCCGGTCAACGCGGCGCGTTTTCTGCAGAACGCCACGCGTTTTTGTTGACAGAAAACAGACCAGATTCTGATGGTGGGTTACGCGGCGCGCAATAATAAACCGCGGCGCGTCTTTTGAAAGGCAAAATTTATAAACCATTCTGTTGATATTTACGCGGCGCGCTTTCGAAAAACGCCACGCGTTTTTGAACAGCAGAATCTTGCAAAACTTTCTGTAATTTATTACCGCCACGCGCTTTTGAAGTGCGCGGCGCGTTTTTGAGCAGCAGATTCAACAACAGAAAATTTTCCAGAATTTCCACAAACACTTCAAAATTCAATCCGACTTCATTCAAAAATGGTTATTCAATATTGGCGCAAAATTAGTTATAAGAATTATACGCACGAAAAGCAACCAATATAGATCAAAGAAGTCTATGACTTACCACTAACAATTATACACAACCATTCACATGACTTGTAACCGTTTCCGACTCATCCACATTTAAGCATACAAAAATACTACGGTTACCACAACTCAACTTCTTAAAACACAACTAAGCTATCTATTACTAACAAAAATTCACACAAAGACACAAACATGAAGCTTATAGCAGAGACAATGGCTTGTTTATTTATGAGTCCTTAGCTTGACTCATCCCTTCAATCCTCTAAGTTGAAAATGGAACAAGATTGATCTCCTCAACCTCTTCAACACACAGATCGGACTCTAAATATTTCTTAACTCTATGACCATTAACCTTAAAAGTACTATTGTCATTCGGATTAATCAATTCAAGCGTGCCATAAGGAAAAATGGTTTTCACGATATAGGGACCGGTCCAACGGGACTTCAACTTGCCCGGAAAAAGTTTCAATCTTGAATTGTACAAAAGGACCTTGTCACCTATATTGATACTTGACCGAACTTTCAACCGTGCATCATGCCATTTCTTTGTCTTCTCTTTATACAAGCAAGAATTTTCATATGCATTTAATCTTAACTCATCTAATTCTTGCAATTGCACCTTCCTATGTTTACTAGCCAAATTCAAATCAAGATTACATGCCTTAATGGCCCAAAATGCTTTGTGTTCTATCTCCACAGGGAGATGACAAGCCTTCCCATAAACTAAACGAAACGGTGTGGTGCCAATTGGAGTTTTAAAAGCAGTTCGAATGGCCCACAACGCATCATCTAGTTTTTCAGCCCAATCTTTTCTATTCACATTAACAGTTTTCTCAAGAATTCGCTTAATGCCACGGTTCGTATTTTCAACTTGTCCACTCGTTTGTGGATGATAAGATGTGGCCAATCTATGGGTTACCCCATATTTTTGCAAAGTTTTTTTAAGTTGATTATTACAAAAATGGGTACCCCTATCGCTTATTAAGGCTCTAGGAGTACCGAACCGCGAAAACAATTTCTTGAGAAACTTGACAACCACTCTTGCATCATTGGTTGTCAATGCTTGGGCTTCGGGCCATTTAGACACGTAGTCTACAGCCACTAGAATGTACTTATTACCGTACGAAGATGGAAATGGCCCCATAAAATCTATTCCCCATATATCAAAGACTTCACATACCTGAATAGCATTTTGGGGCATTTCATTGCGAGAAGAGATCGTACCTGTTCTTTGGCATGAATCACACTTGCTTACCAAACTGTTGGCATCCTTAAAGATTGTAGGCCAAAAGAATCCAGCATCAAACACCTTCTTGGCCGTTAGATTAGCTCCATAATGTCCTCCAGTTGGTCCACTATGGCAATGATCTAGAATTTGCTTCGCTTCTTTTCCATAAACGCATCTTCTCACCACTTGATCAGCACATACTCTAAATAAGTATGGATCTTCCCAAAAATAGTACTTGATGTCAGCAAAGAATTTCTTCTTTTGCTGATGTGTCAAGCCCTTTATCAATACTCCTCCTGCAAGATAATTAGCAATGTCAGCATACCAAGGAGTCTCTTCTAATACCTGTGCTTTCATTAAATGTTCATCGGGAAAGTTGTCGTTGATCTCCGATTCCTTCAACACTTCCATATCTGGATTTTCCAACCGAGACAAGTGATCCGCAGCAAGGTTCTCCGCTCCCTTTTTGTCTCTTATTTCTATATCGAACTCCTGCAAAAGAAGGATCCATCTTATTAATCTTGGTTTTGCATCTTGTTTAGCAAAGAGGTATTTAAGAGCCGAATGATCCGTGTAAACAATAGTTTTAGACAACACTAAATATGCACGGAATTTATCAAACGCAAATACTACTGCTAGCAACTCTTTCTCAGTTGTTGTATAATTCTCTTGCGCGTCATTCAGGGTTTTGCTAGCATAGTATATTGGCTGAAAATGCCTTTCTTTCCTTTGGCCTAATACCGCTCCAACTGCAAAATCACTTGCGTCACACATTAATTCAAACGGCAAAGACCAATCTGGGGCAACCATAATAGGAGCATTAGTTAACTTTTCTTTCAAGAAATTAAAAGCAATTAAACAATCATCAGAAAAGTTAAAAGAAACATCTTTCTCTAGGAGTTGTGTCATAGGCCTTGCTATTTTCGAAAAATCTTTAATAAACCTTCTATAAAATCCAGCATGGCCTAAAAAACTCCTAACCGCTTTCACTGTAGTAGGAGGAGGAAGTTTTGAAATTGTATCAACCTTAGCTTTATCAACCTCCATACCTACTTGTGAAATTTTATGACCTAAAACAATACCTTCTTTCACCATAAAGTGACATTTTTCCCAATTAAGAACAAGGTTTGTTTCTTCACACCTAGCAAGCATCTTATCAAGATTAGTCAAACAAAGTTCAAATGAGTTACCGAAAACTGAGAAATCATCCATAAAAACTTCCATTGAACTTTCCACCATGTCATGGAAGATTGCCATCATGCATCTTTGAAAGGTCGCCGGTGCATTACACAATCCAAATGGCATTCTTCTATATGCAAATGTGCCATAAGGACATGTAAAAGTCGTCTTTTCTTGATCTTCTGGGGCTATAGGAATCTGGAAATAACCTGAAAATCCATCAAGAAAACAGTAAAACATGTGACCGGACAATCTTTCCAACATTTGATCAATAAAGGGTAAAGGAAAATGATCTTTTCGTGTGGCATCGTTCAACTTCCTATAGTCTATACACACTCTCCATCCTGTGATAGTCCTAGTAGGAATTAACTCATTCTTGTCGTTTGTTACCACCGTCATTCCTCCCTTCTTTGGTACCACTTGCACCGGACTTACCCATGGACTGTCTGAAATTGGGTAAATCAAACCTGCATCCATTAGCTTCATCACTTCCTTTTTTACCACATCTTTCATATTTGGATTAAGCCTTCTTTGGGGTTGCACCACCGGCTTGTACTCCTCCTCCATTAAGATCTTGTGCATACAAAACGAAGGATTTATGCCTTTGATATCCGTGATGGTCCAGGCTATGGCTGACTTGTGTGCCTTCAAAACCTCCAAAAGTTGACTTTTTTCTCCATCTGAAAGGTTAGATGCAATAATAACAGGAAATTTCTTTTCATTATCCAAGAATGCATACTCTAAGTGAGATGGTAGTTCTTTAAGCTCAATTGAAGTTGGTCCTTCAATTGAATCCTTAAACTTCACGTCTCCATTAGTTCCCACTTCTTCCAAAACATGATTTTCCAATGATGGTTCATCTTTAAGCATACTCTCAAGTTTGTCAACAACCTCATTATGACAAGTGCTTGCATCCACATCTTCCTTCATGAGTTCATCCCACTTCTCTTGTTCAGTTGATTCCTGAAAATATTTTTCAACATGCAAATCAATAGAATCAACAAAATACAAAGAATCATCACAATAAGTAGGATGCTTCATAGCTTTTTTTACTTCAAAAACAATTTGTTCATTTCCCATACTCAGACTAAGTTTGCCATTTTTCATGTCAATAAAAGCACCGGATGTGGCTAAGAAAGGTCTACCCAAAATAAGAGGCACTTTCTTATCCTCATCCATATCAAGAATGACAAAATCAACGGGAAATACAAATTTATCAACACGAACCAACAAATCTTCTACAATGCCTCTAGGATATTTAATTGATCTATCGGCTAATTGAATGCTCATATTCGTTGGTTTCAACTCACCTAGGCCTAGTTTTTCAAAAATTGAGGTTGGCATTAAGTTTATACTAGCACCTAAATCGGCCAATGCATTACTTACAGACAAGTTACCAATAAAACAAGGGATAGTAAAACTCCCTGGATCACTTTTCTTTTCGGGTATCTTGCTTTGGATAATTGCCGAACATCCTTCCTTGAGTGATATGATTGATGCCTCTTCAAGCTTCCTTTTGTTTGTAAGCAAATCTTTCATAAATTTTGCATACTTGGGCATCTGCGCAAGAACATCAACAAAAGGCAAATTAATATGAAGTTGCTTAATTAGCTCAAGGAATTTACCATACTGCTCCTCCATTTTCTCCTTCTTCAATCGATGAGGGTATGGAATTTTTGAGGTAGCAATTGGGGTCTTGGTAGCCATAGGAGGTTGGATTTGCACTGTACTTCGTGGGCTTGGAATTTGTGCCTCGTCCGTTATGGCCCCTTTTTCTTTCCCTTTATCAACTTTCACACCTTCAACAACAATATTGTCATTACTAACCGGAATTGAAATAGGATCAAGAACCTTACCACTTCGCAAACTAATTGCCTTTGCGTGCTCTTTTGGATTCTCTTCAGTTGTAGACGGCATTTTTCCTTTCTCTCTTTCCACCAACAATTGTGCAATTTGCCCCATTTGTTTTTCTAAGCTTTGGATGGAGGCTTGTTGGTTTCTCACAATATCTTCAAGAGTGGGTTTATTAGTTGCTTGTGGGGGTGGATTAGGTTGGGTTGGTTGTGACTTGGTTTGATATTGCGATGTGTAAGGGTGGCGTGGTTGATAAGGAACATTTCTTGGATTAGAGGAGCTAGCTCCTTCAAATCCGGGTGGTGTTACGGGTGCATCATTTGATTGTCTCCACCTAAAGTTCGGATGGTTCCGGATATCCACATTTGGATTATAGTAAGATTGGGGTGGAGGTTGGAAGGCTAATTTTCTTCTCGGGAAGTCATATTGATCACCGCTTGAATACATCACTTCCTCATCTACCGGTTCATCTACATAATTATCATTGCATTCCTTGGCCGTGTGAGGACCACCACACAATTGGCATACTTCTTGAATAGCTTTTGCGGTTGATTGTCTTGTGAGAAGCTTCATCCGACTTGGACAATTTGGAGCCGTATGTGGGCCATCACAAAGTTGACAAGTTTGCTTTGGGGTAGAAGGATTTTGCAGATTTGCAAGTTGTTTCCCCATCTTTGAAATCTCATCCCTTAAAGATTCAACTTCGTCATCTCTTCGGGTTGAATGTCTTTGTGGTCGATGTCTTCCCGAAGAACTCCATTCATGTGCACTTGTGGCCGCTTTTTCAATTTTCTCTATTGCTTCTCCGGGTGGAATATCTTTTACACTTCCTCCACACTTGAGATCTACAAGTTCTTGAGTAGCATTTGTTAGACCTACATAAAATCTCTTCAATTGGGTGTATGCATCAAGGCCATGGTGTGGGCATTTTCTGAGAAGTGTCTTGTATCTCTCCCAAGCTTCATACATCGACTCTCCAAGTTCCTGTTCAAAATTAAAAATTTCAGTTATAATTCGCTCACTCTTTGAAGGTGGGAAATAACGCATAAGAAATTTATCAACAAGCTCCTCCCATGTAGTAATTGATTGAGGAGTGAGTGAATTAAACCAATCTCTAGCCCTCCCACGAAGAGTATATGGGAAAAGGCGTAGATTCAAAGATTCAACCGGGGTTTCTCTACTCTTGATGATATCACATATGTCTAGAAAACGAGTAAGATGCTCATTGGGATCGTCGGAGTCAAATCCCTCAAAAGGACACATTTGGCTCAAGTATTGAAGATGTTGAGTCTTTATTTCACAATTGGCATCTCGAGCTCCCGGTCTAACTATTGGTGAAGTTGTTCCAACATTCGTGGGCCTCGACCGGTCCCTCATAGTACGTCTATCCGGTGGTGGTGGTTGGTTTGCCATCTCTTCCACAAATACTTCTTCGGTCTTGGGCTCGGAATGTTCAAGATTTTCTACGTTAATGGGTGGTGGAACAACAGGTGTTGATGGTTCTCCTTGACTTGTCTCCACGTTTCCTTTCTTGCTTTTGCTTCTTTTTCGAAGAAGGCGCTCCGGATCGGATAAAGCTTCAACTAATTCCGAATTTGGGTCCCTATTCATGCACGATCAACAAAAACAAAGAGAGGTTTGTGTAAACCCGAACAAGTAAAATTGAATAAATGAACTAAGTGAACAATAAAATAACTTTAGGGAATGAATCCCCTAAAGGATCTCTAACAATTAATCTTCAACTTATACGACAAACACCGTTTATCCCCGGCAGCGGCGCCAAAAAGCTTGATGTGCCGCTAGCACACCTTTGTTTTAAATATAAAAATGGAAATAAATAACTAAACTAGCGGACAAATAGGCAAGTATTACCTATCGTATACTAGTATAGCTAAGTAAGTCCGGGTTATCGATCTCAGGGATAATTGGATTTGCAAACCAATAAGAAGCAGATTAAAATTTAGATAGCCGAAATTGTGTAAGATTTATCATTAAGATTTCGATTATCAAATGAGTGTACAAATACCGTGACAATAACAACGAGAGAAGGATTAAAACTTGATGATTAAAGGATGATCACTTGGGATTATTTCCCTTAACACATGAATGATTAAGTAATGATAATGCCTTGGAATAAAAATATGCTATTGCTTAAGTTATTCAATAGCCAAGATCACTCAAAGACTATCAAATATCTTAATTCCTTAATTAATATAGAACTATCAAAGGATCACTCCCTTGAGAATTTATACCAATTAAGATATGAGTATGAATTCAAGTATCAAAATATTATGCAAATAACATTTGGTACTAAAAGATACATTCATAAAACAATGAAGATCACTCAATCATTATTTTACAAAAGTTAAGAACATACATTCATACTCATATATTGGTTATTATCATGGATGATGTTTTCACTTCACAATGTTAACATAAATTGCATTAGATTCACATCCTTACACAAATAATATAATGATTCATAGCAAAACATTAATATATCCATTTTCCATTACTCTCACAAGTTAAAGGATTTGAACAAAGCAATAAAAATCACTTCATTTAGAATAGATATTAATAAACCCTAACTCACATCAAAGGTTAATCAACATCCAAAATGAATCAAAACATGTTTTTGCAAACAAATCACTACATTCATCCATAATAACAACTAAACATATTCATATTCCAAGTATTACATAATCATCATCAAATGTTAAGGTATTTCATACCCAAATGATCAAAAAGTTACTACTCCATCATATTGAAGAGTTTTACAACACAAATTGCCAAGAACATTGAATAACAATTCAAAAATCAAGACAAAATGAAGATGAGATTACTCCCCTATTGATGAAATCGGTGTTAGATGGTTGAAATGGATGGAAACCCTTCAAAAATCGAGCATCAAAACGACTTCTATCGCCAAAAATCGCCACAGCAACCCTCTATATTCGAAATCTCCTTTTCAAAAACGAGTTTATGAAATTATATACAGTGGCATTTACGCGCCGCGCTTTTGTGGGAGCGCGCCGCGCTTTTCAAAAGACTGCTCTCCTATTGGACCTCCATTGAAAATGATTAAAAATTGCAACTTGCTGAAGCCATTTACGCGCCGCGCTTTTGTGCTGGGCGCGCCGCGCTTTTGGATGACAGAGTCTGGTTGTGGTTCTGCTGAAATTACCGCGCCGCGCTTCTCAGATACGCGCCGCGCTTTTTCCAGGACAGCTACTTCAAGTACCTTTCACAAAACCTGCTCCAAATAACAAAATTTCAACAAAATACCAAAACTTGCATAAAAAGATTACTATAAGTAATATTAATATGTAAATCAAAACAAATATCGCCTGATAAATATACACAAAAATGGCGATATCATAGGTCGTACTCACTTGAACTTATATTTATATATATATATATATATATATATATATATATATATATATATATATATATATATATATATATATATATATATATATATATATATATATAAATCCAACACACACACACACACATATATATATATATATATATATATATAATTTATGTGTATATAATTTAATACACATATTGTTTATGTGTATATTATATAATTTATGTCTTGGATATATATATATATATATATATATATATATATATATATATATATATATATATATATATATATATATATATATATATATATATATATATATATATATATATATATATATATATATAGGTTTTTATGTCTTAAATCACCCAACATTACAAGTTTATAAATAAAACTAGCTTAAAACGTCAAGTTTATACATACATACATATATATATATATATATATATATATATATATATATATATATATATATATATATATATATATATATATAATTTTTCAGCTTTTCGAAGGTTTTTCGGCCTACTTCGAGGCTGTTTTTGACCAAGCTCCAAAACAATTTAGGTTTTGGTTTTCTTGAAAATTAAACTACTATATACAAAGAATTTTTAAAGTCAAGAACGACCATTTTTTGAGGTGTTTAGGTTAGGGAAAAAGCTTGTTGAAAACCCTATGTTGGCCATTTTTGAGCTGTCAAACATTCGGGTTCCCAAATAATATCTGGGGGTTCTAAACCCCATAATAAATTATGAAAACTTCCAGATTTTTAGTTAAGACATAGATAACTTTTGAGACAAGAATCAACTCATTTCGTTAAGTTATGAATTAGTTATGATTTTTCAAAGTCGATGCAACTTTTCTGCCGAAATTCTGTAGTTCATAAACTTGAAATAACTAGTGATTCTTGTTGTTTATTCAAAGACTACTTATATAAAAGTTATAAAACATATATATCACTTGTTTTTCATAATATTTCCACTTTCATGATGTGTTTATATATTTATAAACACATTTGAAGAAAACAACTTAAAAACAAAACTAGTGATTTATATACTTGAGTTTTTATGAAACTTGTTGTTGTTGGTGATTATATATATTATGCAAGACTTATATAAATATCAATATAAGATGAAATAAGTTAGTATTTACTTACTTTGAAGTATTAGAAAGATGCAAACTAGTAGAAGTTGGATCTTGAATTGATGCACCAAGAACACTTAAAGACTTGAAGAACACTTGAAAGAAAATTGTGTGTAGTGTGTGTGTGTTGTGTGGCCGGATCGAGAGAGGAGAGAAAAGAGAGTTTATGGCTTCTTGCAAGTGTGAAAATGAAAGAATGAATTGGTCTCTTATTTATAGAGGTGAAAAGTGATCTTGAAATGATGGAAGGAATGGAGTTGGAGTGTAAATCTTTGCAAGTATGGAGATAAAGTTTGATGGTGATTGTGCATGGGAGTTTTATTAAAAAAATTGAAGTCAACACCTACATGTGTACCTCCTATGGCCGGCCTCTACATGGTATTTCCATGTATTTTCATTTTTTTTGGTATAAATGTATTTAGAAATGTAATATTGTATTTCCCTTTTCTTGTAAATTCATAAATACTTTTGGATGCATTAGTTTATTGAATTCTTTTAGTCTTGCATAATTAGTGTTAAGTAATTGTATTAGTGTATGATTAGTGTCACTAATCATAATTTATTTATGTACTTAGTTGAATTAATCCTTCATATCGTAAATCGATCGGATTAATCGATTTCCCGATTCATCGCACCGATGAATTTGATTCTAACTGAGTTGAATTTCCTTATGAACATTGTTAATCACTTTGATTAATTGCTAATGACCATTGATTAGGCTATAATTGCCTAGTAAATACTGATTAGGTCATAGTTGCTAACCTGGTTTAATGCCGGATGTTACAGTCTCCCCCTGTTAAGGGAATTTCGTCCCGAAATTAGCTCGTGTTCTCCATTGCTTGAGTATTTGAGAACAGATGAGGGTATTTTTCCTGGAACTGATCTTTGCATTCCCATGTAAACTCAGGACCTCGCTTAGAGTTCCATTTGACTTTTATTATCGGGATCCGGCTGTGCTTTAGTTTCTTAACTTCTCGGTCCATTATTTCCACGGGTTGTTCAATGAAATTCAACTTATCATCTAGCTCCAGCTCGTCCATGGGTATAACGAGTGTTTCATCAGCCAGGCACTTCTTAAGGTTGGATACGTGGAAGGTATTATGAACATTACTAAGCTCTGGGGGCAGATCGAGTCGGTAGGCTACCGGGCCAAATCTTTTGGTGATCTTGAATGGTCCGATGTAATGAGGATTGAGTTTTCCTCGTTTCCCAAAACGGATTACGCCTTTCCAAGGCGAGACTTTCAACATTACTTGATCTACCTCTTTAAATTCCAAATCCTTGCGTCGAACATCTTCATAGCTTTTCTGGCGATCCCGTGCGATCTTTAATCGGTTCCGAATATGGACTATCTTTTCTGTAGTCTCATGGATGATCTCGGGTCCAGTGATCTGGCTATCTCCTAACTCAGCCCAACAAAGTGGTGACCGACACTTTCGCCCATAAAGTGCCTCGAATGGAGCAGTCTTAATACTAGCGTGATAGCTGTTGTTATAGGAAAACTCAACTAACGGCAGGTGTCTGTCCCAACTTTTGCCAAAGTCGATAACACATGCCCTTAGCATGTCTTCCTAGGTCTGAATCGTCCTTTCACTCTGACCATCCGTCTGCGGGTGATAGGCTGTGCTCATGTCTAGGCGTGTACCCAACGCCTCCTACGATGATTGCCAAAATCACGATGTGAACCGGCTATCCCTTTCTGATATAATTGATACAGGTACTCCATGCCTTGAGACAACTTCTTTAAGATAGATTCGTGTTAACTTATCCATCTTATCAGTCTCCTTGATTGGCAAGAAGTGTGCAGTCTTTGTAAGTCGATCCACAATCACACAAATGGTGTCATAACCTCCAGAAGTCTTTGGCAACTTGGTGATGAAGTCCGTGGTGATATTCTCCCACTTCCATTGGGGTATTTATGGTTGAACCAACAATCCTGATGGTTTCTGGTGCTCAGCCTTAACTTTCAAACACGTTAAGCTTGCTAACATATGTAGCAATGTCAGCCTTCATGTATGGCCACCAGTACATTTCCTTCAAGTCGTGATACATCTTATCTGACCCTGGGTGAATAGCATATCTTGTTTTATGCCCTTCATCCATGACCAGCTTCCTCAATCCTCCGAATTTTGGTAGCCAAATTCTGCCCAAGAAGTACCGACATCCATCTGACTTGATTTCAAACTGTTTATCCATTCCTCTCAAGGCCTCATCCAGCAGATTTCCCTCTTTGACTGCTTCCTCTTGTGCCTTGCAGACTTGAGAGTTTAGGTTTGACTGTATAGTCATGACCAAAGCTCGTACCCTTAAGGGTTTAACCCGTTCTTTCCGACTTAAAGCATCGGCTACTACATTTGCCTTACCCGGATGATAACAGATCTCACAGTCATAATCGCTAAGCAGCTCAACCCAGCGTCGCTGCCTCATGTTTAATTCTTTATGGTTTAGAATATGCTGAAGGCTCTTGTGATCTGTAAACACCGTGCACTTCGTACCGTACAGGTAGTGTCTCCATATCTTGAGAGTAAACACCACAGCTCCAAGCTCCAAATCGTGAGTCGTATAGTTCACCTCATGAACCTTTAGTTGTCGCGATGCATAAGCGATAACCTTATCTCTTTGCATTAGCACACAATCCAATCCATGGTGTGAGGCATCGCAGTAAACAACAAAATCTTCTGTTCCTTCCGGTAGGGACAGGATAGGTGCACTACACAATCTTTGCTTCAACAGTTGGAATGTCGTTTCCTGATCTTCACCCCAGTTGTACTTTATGTCCTTTCGAGTCAATTCCGTTAAAGAACAATCTATCTTCGAGAAGTTTTCTATGAATCGCCTATAATAACCGGCAAGACCTAAGAACTGACGGATTTCAGTGGGGGTCCTAGGAGTTGCCCAGTTCTTAATGGCCTCGATTTTTGATGGGTCTACTTGAATCCCTTGGCTATTGATCACATGCCCTAGGAATTTGACTTCTCGTAACCAAAATTCACACTTAGAGAATTTTGCGTACCACTATTCTTTCTCTAGAAGTTCCAAAATCAACTTTAAATGTTGCTCATGCTCCTCCTCATTTTTGGAATAGATAAGGATATCGTCTATGAACACTATTACAAATTTGTCCAAATACGGTTTACACACTTGATTCATGAGATCCATGAATACGGCTGGTGCGTTGGTCAAACCGAATGGCATCACTTGAAATTCGTAATGTCCATAACGAGTTCTGAACGCTATCTTCGGTATATCTTCCTCCCGAACTTTCACTTGGTGATAACCGGATCGCAGATCAATCTTAGAGAAGAAACTAGATCCTTTGATCGAACAAATCGTCAATTCTGGGGAGAGGGTACCGGTTTTTGATCGGTAACTTGTTCAGCTCTCGGTAATCGATGCACATCCTAAAGGATCCGTCCTTCTTTTTGACAAATAAGACCGGAGCTCCCCAAGGTAAGGAACTTGGTCGGATGAATCCTTTCTCCAACAGTTCTTGCAACTGATTGGATAACTCTTGCATCTCTGACAGTGCCAATCGGTAGGGTGCTCGTGCAACAGGTGCAGCTCCAGGCACCAAGTCAATCTGGAATTCTACTTGCCTAGTTGGTGGAAGTCCAGGCAAGTCTTCAGGAAAGACTTTTGGGTAGTCACGAACTACTGGGATTTCTTTAAGACGCTTTTCCTTCGATTCCTTTTCTACTAGCTGAACTAACACTGCTTAACAACCTCTTCGAAGGCATTTCAGCATTATTAGACCAGAGATGACGTTCAACTGGCGATTCTTTCTTTCTCCTTGGACTGTGAGGACTTTCTTTTTCTTAAGTGGTATTCTTACAACTTTCTTACCACATAAGATTTCGGCATGCTTGTCTGACAACCAATCCATACTGATAACTACATCGAAACTTCCGAGTTCAATAGGCATCAAGTTTATCTTAAAGGGATGATCTGCCAATTTTAGTGTGCACTCCTTAATTATACTATTCGCTTCAATCAACTTTCCGTTCGCTAATTCTACGGTCCGGAGGGTCCGAAGTTCAGATGGGACCGAAGTGTGGTCCGAAATGGGGAAATTTTGGTCCGAAGGTCACCTAAATATGGTCCGAAGTGGACTTAACTATGGTCCGAATTGGTCCGGGATGGGGTCCGAAATGCAACAGGAGATGGTCCGAAATACAGCAGTTATGATATTTCTCAGAAACTGTCCAGAATTTCAACTAGCAGATTTTTGGCCTAAAAATAGTTTCTAAATGATTGGAAAATTATTTTAAACACATTTAAGTCTTTAAAATATACCAAAACACGTAAAAATCTTTTAAAAATGGACCAAAACAACTATAAAACCCATGTTTTTCAAGACACTAAAAACGGATTTAAATGGACAATATGATGTAAAGATTGAACCTAAATAGCTCTAAATCAGTAGGGAAGGAATACTAGATGATTATATGACAAGAAAAACATGAAAACAACAATATTTTTGAGAAAAAGAAGATCAAACCGTGATTTTTTTGATGAAGAACAGCGATGAACAGCTTGAATCCGAGAAGAAAAAGTTTAAATCCACCTCCTTGAGCTCCGATACCAATTGTTAAGATTGAATCCCAAATAATATCAGCACACAATCGTCAAGAATCACTCACAAACAGAAACTATGCTCAATGATTGAGTAATGATTATAAGAAACAAAGAGAATAATATTCAATATGAGAGGCGGCGGCTGGAGAGCAAAATGTCTGTGAATATTCTATTCAAAATGTCAACTGTCTTTCACAAAACCCTAGGCTCTATAACTAGGAGAATTAATTCAACTTTAAGGGAATTGCACTTTGGCCCCCTTAACTTTAAATACAAAGAAACTTAACATAAAATAAATTACAAGACAAACTATTCTCAAAATAATTAGTACAAAATAAATCCACAAGATCGAAATTTAATATCTAACATATTCAACGTCGAAGTAATACTATACCATATATACAACATTTCATATACATTCAATATTAAAATAGTAGAAATAATGGTCAAAGTTAGTAGTCAAACTTGGTGGACTACCCTTAATTTTATGTTAATTGCATATTTACCATCTTCTCCTTAGTGTCATATTATAATCATATGGTGTAGATTAGATTTATAGTTCTACACTTAATTAAGCGGGTGTTTGGTTCGCAGATTTCCTGGGATTCACTGGAGATTTCAGTAAGGATTTAAAATCTCAGGATTTCTTAAATTCATCCCTTCTTTGTTATTTAAAATCTCAGCCTCCCCCCTTAGGATTTTAAATCTCATTTATCTTGCATTTTTCAGATTAACAAATTTTTCCTATAAGATAATGCAGATTCTTTGACAAAATCCTAACAAATGAAAATGATACATAATGCAAATCCTTTGACAAAATGCAAATCCCAGAGAAAAAAATATGCGAACCAAACGCCCTCTAAGGTTCTACAATGATCCCAACCCTATATATATCTATATATATATATATATATATATATATATATATATATATATATATATATATATATATATATATATATGGTTGGGATCATTGCAGAACCTTAATTTAGTGCAGAACTATAGAACCAATCTAAACCATTGGATTATTATTTAACATTAGGGATAAGATGGTAATTATGCAATTAACATTGAATTAATAGTAGCCTACCAAGTTTGACTGCCCACTTTGACCATTTTTGACTCTTTTAATATCGAAGGTACATGCAGTGTTGAATGTGTGATATAAACTGTAATTCGACACTGAATGATCTCTATATAATATATTGAATGGAGGTCTAGGTAATAAAATTTTTTACGAAAAATAAACACGTAAAATTTTTTCGAAAAAAATATATCATTACTTTTCTAATTAAATCAACCAACTTTTGACTACTAATTTTGACCATTATTTTGATTCTGTTAATTTTGAATGTACATGCAGTGTTGCATCGACGTTGGATATATGACATCAAGTGTTCATTCGACATTGAATTATATCGGTCATGCTACATTGCATCGTGGTCTGGTAAATTTTTTTTTACGAAAAATAAACACGTAAAATTTTTTCAAAAAAAATATGTCATTACTGTTCTCATTAAATCAACAAACTTTTGACTACTAATTTTGACCATTATTTTGGTTCTGTTAATTTTGAATGTACATGCAGTGTTTCATCGACGTTAAATTATATCGGTCATGCTACATTGCATCGTGGTCTGCGTGATTTTTTTTTTACGAAAAATAAACGCGTAAATTTTTTTGAAAAAAATGTCATTATTGTTCGCATTAAATCAACCAACTTTTGAGTACTAATTTTGACCGTTATTTTGGTTCTGTAAATTTTGAATGTACATGCAGTGTTGCATCGACGTTGAATATACAATATCAAGTGGTCATTCGACATTGAATGATATCAGCCATGTTACATTGCATGGTGGTCTGGTTAATTTTTTTTTTACGAAAAATAAACACGTAAAATTTTTTCGAAAAAAATATATCATGACCGGTCTCCTTTTAAAGAGTATAAAGTTCTCGTATTTATGGTATAATTTTTTTGATTTAACAATTAATCATATTAATGTTATTTTAATTTAAAGAAAAAGGATATTTATTTTACTAATGTCAATCTTTTTGCTATTTCCAATCTATTCCTTTTTTACCTTGAAAGAATTAAAAATCACTAATGTCAATCTTTTTTCACTAATTCCAAACTTTATGCTTTTAATCAAGACCATTAGTTAATCTAATCTATGGACGATATTGGTTCTACGATTCTACACTAAATTAAGGTTCTGCAATGATCCCATCTCTATATATATATATATATATATATATATATATATATATATATATATATATATATATATATATATATATATATATATATATATATATATATATATATATATATATATATATATATATATATATATATATATATATATATATATATATAAAATAAGGTTCCCCTGCTTACCAAGCAAAATCTCGCGTATCCATCGTACCCTACATATGTAAGGGTATTTTTGTAATTATAGCAACCATTCACATTACTTAATTGGTCATTCACATTACATAATTGATAATTCACAACACTTATTTGATCATTCACATCCCTTATTAGATCATCCACCAGAACTATTTAACTATTTATAATTAATCTACACTTATTTGATCATTCACAACACTTATTTAATCATTTACAACACTTATTTGACCATTCACAATTATTAACACTTATTTGATCATTCACAGTATTTATTTGATCATGGGAAAACTGCACAATATAGCAACCCACTATATATAAAATTTTTATTACAGCAACCTACCAAAAATTTCGTCCAAAATAGCATCCTACCATCTTAACTTTTTTTATTAAGGCATTGAATTTTAAAAAAATCATTCCATAATAGCAACTGTTGATGACTAGGTGTTGTTGGGTGCTGACTACGCATCCACGTAAGCTGCCATGTCAGCACCGGGTATGCGCAAAATAGCAACGTACTGCGTAAAATAACAACGTACTCCTAAAATAGCAACATATCATAAAATAGCAATGTACTGCGTAAAATAACAACGAACTCCTAAAATAGCAATGTATTAATTTTATATATTTTTAGTCTTAAATATTATTATTATTATTATTATTATTATTATTATTATTTTTATTATTATTAAAAAACGAAAATGTTTGTCATTTTTTTGATAGGAAAATTAAAATTTTGATCAGTTGATCATTTTTCTCCGTTCGAAATAATTACAAAACGAAATTTTCGTCGTTTTTTACATTCGAAAAAAATTGAAAACCAATATAATGCATCATTAATTTTATATAAATGGTTCCTTTTTTTCGTTTGAAAAAATTAAAAATTATGATGGTTCATTGATTTTCCCGTTTAAAAAAGTTTAAAATTCTAATGGATAATTGTTTTTTCCGTTTCAAAAAATTACAAATGACAAAATATTTTAGTTTTCTATATATTCGAATGGAAAAAAGAAAAAAAATATTGGTTTTATACTTTGAACGAAAAAAATGATGAACACATTGAATTTTTAACTTTTTACCGATTGAAAAAAAATTTACGAACATTTTTTGGTTAATTAAATTAAATTTAAGTTTAAGATTAAAAAAATATTTAGGATTCAAAATATTTTTGGTTTTTGGTTAAAAATATATAAAATTAATACATTGTTATTTTACGCGTACATTGCTATTTTACGTGTACGTTGCTATTTTACGTGTATGTTGCTATTTTGCGCAAAAGCAAACCCGGTGCTGACATGGCAGCTTACGTGGATGCCTAGTCAGCATCCAACCACACCCAGTCATCAATGGTTGCTATTATGAAATGATTTTTTTAGAGTTCAATGCTTTAATAAAAAAAGTTAAGATGGTAGGATGCCATATTGGACGAAATTTTTGGTAGGTTGCTATAATAAAAACTTTATGTACAGTAGGTTGCTATTTTGTGCAGTTTTCCCTTTGATCATTCACAACACTTATTTGATTATTCATATGAATCATTTGACCATTCACAGTATCTATTTCATCATTCACAATAATTATTTGGCAATTTACACTTCTTCTACACTTATTTGATCACTCACAACACTTATTTGATCATTCACAAGAATTTTTTGACCATCACACTTCTTCTACACTTATTTGACTATTTACACTTCTTCTACACTTATTTGATCATTCACAACACTTATATGATCATTCACAAGATTTATTTGACCATTCACTGTATTTATTTGATCATTCACAACACTTATTTGATCATTCACAGTATTTATTTTGTCATTCACAATAATTATTTGACTATGTATATTTGTTCTACACTTATTTGATCATTTAATATATATATATATATATATATATATATATATATATATATATATATATATATATATATATATATATATTGTGAATGGTCAAATAGTTCTTGTGAATGACCAATATATATATATATATATATAGGGGTGGGTTCAATGGAGAACCGGCATGCACCGAAGAACCTCGAAGAAGCAACGAGAGCCATCCGATCTGGTGCTTTTAAAAAATTCGTGCGGTGGCACGATGGTAAATATCACCAACTTTAGGTGCACTTGTTTTTTAATGCAGTGGGAGACGGAGGGGCATCTTCGTAATTGTGCAGTTGGTGTCTCCATCATCTCCGAATCAGGCGTCCACAATTAACACCTCTTCCATATCTCTCAACCGGTTTTTTTGCAACCATTTGGAGGTGATTTCGCGAGATTCCCTTTCCAAAAATATGAATTTAACCGGTAAGTTATTGATTCTTAAGGTTAGGGTTTGTGCTGATGGGTAAAAAAATTTCAACTACGAAGAAGAAGGCGGAACCGGAGGTATGCATGTGCATTTTTTTTTCAGTTTGTACAGGTTTACTTACAATGCATAGTTGTAATGATGCATGAAACATAAACCCTAAGTTTATTGATGATTTTTTTTTCGAATGAAGCTTCCAACACGAAGGAGTAGCCGTATTCAGTTGAAATCAAGTTTTACGAACACCTCTGAGGATCCTTTGACTATTTCAGACGACGAGGGTTCATCTTCTTGGGAGACAATGACAATGTCTGATGTGGAAAGGGAGATTGCACAAAGAAAAGGTAACTTTATGCACCAATAAACAAATGCGTCGTTTTTGATTTTGGGAGGGGGGGCAGAAAAGGTAGCAAAATTTTAAGTTATGCATGATTAATGGTTTTGTATGATTGTTCTTAGTTTGTTGGGAAATAGTCTAAGTAGGTTCAAGCTGTTAGTTAGACTTCTCAAACTGTTAGTAGAGTTTATATGTAAATACAAAGTTCATGCTGTTAGTTGAAGAATCTCGAGCTGCCAGTGTAAAAGTTCAAGCTGCCAGAGTAAATCAACTCAAGCTGCTCTGTTCATGCTGTCAAGTGATTCAAGCTGCTCAACAGTTTCATAAACAGAAAGTGCTGTTTTTCAGGAAAAGATATCTACACGAAGATTCCAGCATATCTACTATCAGAGAAGTCACAGTCCTTCAAGGAAACAAATCAAGAAGCAATATAAATACATAGAATAGGTCTTTCTATTGTATAGGAGTTTTCTGCATAAGTCGAATCTGTAATTGCTTTTTGTTTGAGTTTTCATAAGCCTCTAAGGTTGTAAAACCCTAAGAACAGTTTGTGTTCTTCGTCTAATCAAACAGATTAGAGGTGATTGTAATCATTGAAGTCAGCAATACAATCAGTTTTTATTATTTCTTGTGTTTATTTATTATTGATTCTGAAAGTTTTTTGTTAAAATAATTAAGTGTTATTTCGCAAACTTCTTAATTAAACTTTGATTCAAAGCAAGATTATTGATTTATACTCTGATAAATTCAAATCAGTTAGTCTTGGTTATTTAGTTTTAGATCCTGACAAGTGGTATCAGAGACAGGTCGTTCTTTGTTTTTCAAAGTCGAAAACTTTCTTTTAAATTTTTAATCTTTTGCAATGGAATTTGAAAATAGCAGCAGTGGATCTGGGCAAGGACTCAAAGTGCCTATACTCAAGCCCACTGCGTTTGAGATGTGGAAACTCAGGATTCAACAGCATATTCAATTCATTGATTATGTCATATGGGAAGCTGTTGAATTTCCTCCTGTAGTTGATCCAGAACTTGATGATGAGGGAAAACCAGTCAAAACTCCTCCAAAAACTGAACTTGAAAGAAAGGCTAGAATGAATGAAGTGAAAGCTCTTACACTTTTACAAATAGCCATTCCTAATGCTTATCAACATCAGTTCCAAAAGTTTTATACTGCTCATTCTCTTTGGAATGCTTTAGAGAAAAGATTTGCTGGTAATGCCAGTACCAAGAGAAATCAAAAGGATCTTTTGAAACAGCAGTATGAGAACTTTTCTGGTGGCAATAATGAAAACCTTACTCAAATTTTTGACAGGTTCAACAAACTGATAAGTGAACTGGAAAGTGCAAAAGTCAGTCTGGATCAAGATGAAGTCAACAGAAAGTTTCTCAGATCTCTTGGAGAAGAATGGACAGTTTATGCTGCACAATGGAGAACAAAAGACACTCTTGATGAGATAGAACTAGATGATCTGTACAACAGTCTGAGAGTGTTTGAGACTGAGATTGATACTAAAAAGAAATCCTTTTCTTATAATCACAATACTGCTCTTCTGTCTTCTGAAAAATCTAATAGCAGTGACTCCTTTTCAGGTGGTGATGGCAACTCTACTGAAGCTCACTATGAGGCTTTTGTTGCCAATGATGGACTGTTTGCTCTAAATACTGAAGATTTAGAACAAATTCATCCAGATGATCTTGAAGAGATGGATTTAAAGTGGCAACATGCAATGCTGACCATGAGGGCCAAAAGGTTTCTTAAAAGAACTGGAAGGACCAACTTTCAAGCCAGAACAGAAGGCAAACCAGCCTTTGACAAGACAAAAGTTGAGTGTTACAAGTGTCATAAACTTGGTCACTTTGCCAGAGAATGTAGATCTCAAGGTCAACAATCATCAAGGACTCCACAGCCCAATCAGACATCATCATCAACAGCACTTGTCTCTCAAGAAGACAATGTGTTTGATTGGAGTGATCGGACAGAGGAAGAATTTCAAAATCGCTTTGATGGCAGAAACATCAACTGTCTCCTCCACTGAACTACCATCTGAGGTAAATTCTAAACTCTGCTCTCAATCATGCAAAAATATGGTTAAAAAGTACAGAGACCATAATGAGAGCATGTGCAAAACTCTAGCTAAGATGGAAGAAAGGAGATATGAATACATGCAAGCCATAGAAGATCTTGAAAAACATATCAATGACTATAAGGATAATGAGATTCAAATGGGACATGATAGAACATATCATGAGTGGGAGAAAACGAGCTCAATAAGAAAATAGAATCCCTAAATAAAAAGGTAGAAGAGACTGAACAAAAGGTGTTAGAGGCTAATAAGAAACTAGAATCTGTCAACATAGATCTAGGTAACTTCAAGTTGGCTAATCAAAGCTGGAACACCTAATGGAAGTCCAATTTAAAGATAGGGTAAAATCTCAGGTTAATCCCAAAGAAGGCATAGGATACAGGGCTACTCCACCTCCATACAACAACAAATACATTCATCCAATGAGTGAGGTTGCTGATAGACTTGTCAATGAACCACTAGATGAGTCTATAACTATTGTAGATCCTATCCTTGATAACAGTCCTGAATCAAAAGAAGATCAGATTCAAAAGAGAGACTGTGAGTGTCTAGCAGTTGAGAAAGAACACAAAACAATGAGTGCACCTATAGAGATCCAAGCCCCCAGTAAGAAAGGAAAAGAAAAGATGAGTGTATGCAATGCTGCTCCACAAGTTTCTGTACATTCTAACTGTAACACTGCATCTTCTTCAAAGAATAATAAAAGGGGTAAAAATGTTCCAGTCTGCACATGTCAAAAGCATGGTGTTCAAAAGTTTCCCAAACAACAGCAGGTAAGGGGAAATCAGAGGAACAAGAACCAAAAATTGTCAAATAAATCTGGTTCTCCAATTCAAACAGTCAAAAGGTGTTTTCACTGTGGAAGGAAGAATCACTTGGCCAAGGATTGTTTTTATAAACCAGCTGTTGCAAAACAGACTGTGATTCATAAAAAATCAAGTCCTACTCATGTAAAAACTTCAAAGGTCAAACCTTCCACACCAGTTCCAAAGAAAACAGTTGATCACAGGCTTTTAAAAGTTAATAAAAAACAGTCCACACACCAAAAACAAGTTTTGGCAAAGCCTAAATTAAGTTTTAAACAAATATGGTGTGTCAAGGACAGATCTTCAGATCAAACTGCTGATGCAAAAGATCAGACTGCTAAGCCAAATTCTGAAGCTGTTAGTGCAAATTCTGAAGCTATTAGCACTAAAACCACAGATCAGACTGCTAAGCATCAATCTGGAACTGCTAGTGAATCATCTGAGACTGTTAGAAGAAAAGATGATCAAAATACCTGGATACCTCATATAATCACTAAATACTCTCCAAAGACTCCATCAGTAGATCTCACTAAATATAAGAAGTCAAAAACAGTGTTTAGTTATGTCAATGTACAAGGCCAACCCAAAACCAATTTGGTTTGGGTTTACTCCACTACTGACTAAGCTTTTATTTGTGCAGGGCAACCACAGGTCACCTCATAAAACAAGATGGCATTTGGACAGTGGATGCTCTAGGCACATGACAGGCAATTCTGAGTGCTTGTCAAATTTCAAAGGCTTTGATGGAGGATTTGTTGCATTTGGAGGCAACTCAAAAGGAGGTAAGGTTACAGGTAAAGGTACTGTTAATGCAGGCAACATGATTTTCAATGATGTTTTGTATGTTGAACAACTTAAGTACAATTTATTAAGTGTCTCTCAAATTTGTGACAAACAAAATATTGTTTTGTTTACAAATTCTGAGTGCATTGTCCTTTCAAAAGATTTCAAAATTCCTGAAAACCTTGTTTTACTAAGAACACCAAGAAAGGACAATGTCTACTGTTTGGACACAGATCTTTTATCCAAATCAAATACTTTAAGCTGCTTGATATCCAAAGCATCATCCAATGAGTCTGCTCTTTGGCATAGAAGGATGTGTCACATGAACTTCAAGTCCATGAATGTTTTAGTCAAAAAGAATCTGGTAAGAGGCTTACCACAAAAGGAGTTCATATGTGATGATCATTGTGTAGCATGCCTTAAAGGCAAGCAACACAAAACTTCTCATAAGGCCAAAGAAGTAAATTCAATCTAATCTGCTCTTCAGCTGATTCATATGGATCTATTTGGTCCAACATCTGTTTTGAGTTTGAATAAAAGTGCTTACTGTTTAGTTATTGTTGATGATTTCACCAGATTTACATGGGTTTACCTTCTTAGGACTAAAGATGAAACTGCTGAGCTAGTTAAGTCATTTATTCTTAAGATAGAAAATCAATCCAACTCAAAAGTTAAGGTGATAAGATCAGACAATGGAACTGAATTTAAAAATCATATTCTAAACAGTTTCTGTGAGTCCAAAGGTATTGCTAGACAATACAGTGCACCAAGAACACCACAGCAAAATGGTGTAGCTGAAAGAAAGAACAGAACATTAATTGAGGCTGCTAGAACAATGTTAGATGATTCAAACCTGCCAATGACTTTCTGGGCAGAAGCTATTAATCCAGCCTGTTATGTTCTGAATAGGGTTCAGGTTGTTCAATCTCAAGGGAAAACTCCTTATGAGTTATTCCATAACAGAAGTCCCCTAATAGCTTTCTTCAAGCCATTTGGATGTCCATGTACTATTCTTCATACTAAGTCTCACTTAGGGAAGTTTGAAAGTAAGGCTGAAGAAGGATTTTTTGTAGGATACTCAAGTCAAAGCAAAGCCTATAGAGTATATAACAGTGTATCTAAAACCATTGAAGAAAGTGCCAATGTTGAATTTAATGAAAATACTACAAATGTCAAAGGCACTGGTCCTGATTGGTTGTTTGATTTAGATTCACTAACAAATTCTCTGAGCTTTGTTGAGTATACTGCAGAAACTGATGCAAACATGTTTGAAGCTGTCAACACAAACTCTCATGCTGCCAATACAAATTCTCAAGCTGTTGGCACAAAGTTTCAAACTGCTGCAGACCAAACCAATTGGGATGAATACATCACTATACCACTTCTGTCATGTGACCCTCCAGGGGTTCTGAATGCTCAACATGATACAAATCCAGACACTGAAGTGCCACTCCCAAGTCCTGAGAGAACAGCTCCAACACAAAGGGAAACAGTCCCAGATTCTAGTCAAGCTTTTCCAGAAGCTGAACCGTCCACTGGTCCTGATGGAGATGATACAAATCTTGGATCCTCTTTTCAGACAGAGAGAGAGCCTACACTCAGAGTTCACAAGTATCATCCTCTCAATCAAATACTGGGCGATCCAAGCACTCCTGTACAAACAAGGAAAATGGTTCACAATGAGACTGCTGCTGCTGAACAAGCAGTTCCTGAATTCAGTCTAGCTGCTTTTGAACATGCCTGTTTCATGTCTCAACTAGAACCTAAAAAGGCATCAGAAGCATTGAAAGATTCATCCTGGATTGAGGCAATGCAAGAAGAGCTTCTACAATTCAAGATTCAGAATGTATGGACTCTGGTTGATCTTCCTAAAGGAAAGAGAGCAATTGGTACAAGATGGGTGTTCAGAAACAAGAAAGATGAGAGAGGGATAGTCATCAAGAATAAAGCAAGGCTAGTAGCACAAGGGTACACTCAAAAAGAAGGCATAGATTATGATGATGTATTTGCCCCAGTGGCAAGAATTGAAGCCATCAGACTATTCTTGGCCTATGCAAGCTTCAAAGGTTTTAAAGTGTATCAAATGGATGTGAAGTCTGCCTTTCTATATGGGACAATTGAAGAAGAGGTCTATGTGTGTCAACCTCCTGGTTTTGAGGACTACAAGTATCCAGATAGGGTCTACAAGTTAGACAAGGCTCTCTATGGTCTCCATCAAGCTCCAAGAGCCTGGTATGACACTCTGTCATCATACCTTCTACAGAATGGGTTCAAGAGAGGCACTCTGGACAAAACACTTTTCACTAAGTCCATCAAAGCTGAGATTCTGCTTGTCCAAATCTATGTTGATGACATCATCTTTGGCTCAACAAATGATTGTTTATGCAAAGAGTTTGAAGCTTTAATGCACAAAAAGTTCCAAATGAGTTCAATGGGAGAACTCACTTTCTTTCTAGGATTGCAGGTCAAGCAGAAGCCCACTGGTCTCTCCATAAGTCAATCAAAGTATGTGAAAGACATACTGGAAAAGTTTGGGTATCAAGACACAAAAGTTGCAATCACCCCAATGGATCCTCACAAGCAGCTCCATACAGACAAAGATGGCATAGATGTGGACATTCATTTATACAGATCTCTTATAGGATCACTTATGTATCTAACATCTTCTAGACCTGATATTATGTTTGTTGTTTGTGTGTGTGCTAGGTTTCAATGCTCTCCAAAGGATTCTCATTTGGTTGCTGTTAAGAGAATCTTCAGATATCTCAAAGGCCAACCACATTTAGGCCTATGGTATCCTAAAGACTCTCCCCTGGAACTAACAGCCTATTCTGACAGTGACTATGGTGGATGCAACATTGACAAAAAATCCACAACTGGTGGATGTCAATACTTAGGAGCAAGACTGGTCTCTTGGCAATGCAAAAAGCAGACAACTGTTTCCACCTCATCCACTGAAGCAGAATATGTAGCAGCTGCAAGCTGCTGCTCCCAGGTAATGTGGATTCAAAATCAATTGAGAGACTATGGTATGAACTTCTTATCCACTCCTATTTACATTGACAATTCAAGTGCAATTAGCATTGTGCAAAACCCAGTGAAATTCCCAAAAACCAAGCATATAGACATCAGATTTCACTTTATAAGGGATTGTAATGAGAAGAAATTAATCCAAGTTACCAAAATACATACTGATGATCAGTTAGCTGATCTATTTACAAAACCTTTTGATGTAGGAAGGTTCACTTTCCTGGTATCAAATATTGGTATGGTAAACATGGATTAATTTGTTTTCATTATTATCTAATTCATATGCTTCTTTAAGGGGGAGTTACTGTTTCATTAAAAGATGCCTAAGTTTCAACTAACAGCTTGAGTATTTTCTCAAGCTGCTAGTTCATTTTCTCGGACTGTTAGTTATTCACTTGATCTGTCAAAGTGTGCAGGGTATTTAGGTAATTTCTTAAATGTGTGTGCGCGGGACCCAACCTTTTTCAAAACCTTTAAAGGTCCCAGTTTCGTTCAGTTGTAACTACCAGTTACAAAATTTCATACCACGACCTTTCTTTTCTCTCTAAACGATTCACACACTCTTCTTTGCAACCCTAAAACCTCCGTTCAATCTTCAATGGAGTTTGTCAAAGAACACAACTACCTACCATACTCTCTAATGCACTCTGAACTTCAGCCGTTCCATGACATGATGGATTTTCTAAGACACTCCCATATCCACCATGCCCTCAATCTCAATCCCACCATATACATATCTCATATCGAACAGTTCTGGAACCGTGCCTCCGTCCAAACCATCAATGGAATTCCTTCTATACTATCCAAAATTGATGGCACTCCCATCACCATCACTGAGGAATCCATTCGCCACCATTTGCATCTTCAAGATGCCACAGGTATAACAGACCTACCCCTTAACGCTTTACATATTGGTCTTTACAATATTGGATATAGGGGTCCTGCTGATTCATTTACTTTCTTGAAAGCACATTTTCCTCCTAAATGGAAATATCTTGTGCATATCATTCAGCAGTGTATGAGCCCCAAAAGAACTGGTTGGTCAGAATTTTCTTCTAATATTGCCACTGCCTTAGTGTGCTTTTCAACGGGCCAACAGTTCAATTTTTCAAATATGATTTTTCAGGGGATGTTAAGGCATCATTCCCTAAAGAATGAGAAGTTTTTAATGTATCCTAGATTTTTGGCAGAAATAATTGCACACACCTGCACCACTTCTCATATACATAAGAGGATACATATTTCCCATAGGCACTCACTATCTTCTATTAAAAGGCTTTTAAAACAAAGTGCCAATTTTTTGAGTGTAGATGTTCCATTGCCTTCTGCAATGATGAACATCATCCCAAGAAACAGAGGAGAGGGTCCTGAGCAGGCTCAGCCTATCATTACTGCTTCACCCCCAGGACCCCAACCCACTCCTCGTGATACACAAATTCCTTCTGATCCTATTGTACAACTAACAGCCCTACTAAAATTTCTATATAAAAGGAAAAGAGGACCAGGAGCTCCTTCCTCCTCAGCCCTCAGACAAGAGCCATATAACCCTGTGCAGGAGGACACTTCTGCACAGAATATCCAAAGGAACACATTGAGGACACTCCCATCCTCACTCAGGAGGTGAACATCTCACCAGAGATTGTTCATATGGGTTCTGTGGCTGGCACTACTGCTGTCTCTGCACAAGAGCCACAGGACAGTGCCAACATCATTAAGACCATACGCATGGCAACAGCAAGTGTGCAAACACAAGCTGGAAGTCCCCAGAACCAAGAAGAACAGAGGGGCCCAGATGTTTCTACTTCTGGTATTCATGCCAGTGATAGATCACAAGCACCACAGGTGTTTTCTGATCTTGAGGCTAGTCTGCAACTTATGCTTTTGATGGATCCTAAGATGAAACCTGTTGTGGCTATGTTGGAATACCAAAAGTCCATCATTGCTACACAGGGAGCACAAATTATTGCACTAAAGCAAGCAGAAATGGCTCAAAATCAGAGAATGGATTATCTCCATAAGGGGTTTACCCTTTGTGGAAATAAGATCATGCAATTAGAGCGTTTGATTCAAACCTAAGTGGCAAAGGTTGTAGGTCCTCCTGACCAAACCAATGCTTCCAAAAAGGGGGAGAATCAGGAGTTTCCTAAAGCAGTCCAAGCAGCTCCAACAGCATCAGTCCAAGCAGCCTCAACAGTTTCACCATCTAGGCTAACAGTCCCAACAGCTTCTCAAGCTGTTAGCCTAGAAACTCAAGCTGCTTCTTCAAAAGCAACTGGAGTTGTTATAAGGGAAGGTGTTCAAGCTCCAGTCAGTACAGTCCAAGCTACAACCTCTGCTACAAAAGATAAGGGCAAGGGCATTCTCATTGAGTCTCCAAAGCACAAATTTTCTTCCAGAGAAGCCCAGATTGCTTTTGATGCTGAAATTGCTAGAAAGTTAGCACAAGAACAGGATCAAGAGTTAGACCAGCAAACCCAGCCCCCAATGGACGATGATGAAACCTTAGGTGATTACCTAAAGGGGTTTGTGGTCAAACAAGGTGAAAAGAAGAGGAAGCTGCCAACAGGGCACTCTAAGGCTGAGCATAGAAGATTTCTGATTAATTTTGCCTTTGCAGCTGGTATCCCAAAGAAGATGGCTCAGTCCATGAGCACAGAAAGTCCGCAGGAGATCCATGACAAAGAAATGGACAAAAGAAAGAAAGCAAAAGTCTCCCAAGAAGTCCAAACATCCCAAGAACCAGTCATGTTCAAACTGCTGACAGTGTCCCTGCTTCTTCTGATCAAGCTGTTACTTCCATTCCTGCATCTGAGTCATTATCACAAGCAAAGCTGGATCAAGTTAAAAAGGTGTTGTTTGAGCAACAACTACAAAAGGCCCTGGAGATAGAGAAGTTGATAGACCAGCATGACTTTACAAAGCCTCTTATCAATTACTGGTATGTTAAGCCACTCGACAATATCGACTTAAGATTTCAGTTTGTGGTGAGAAGGGAATCTGGTCCAGAAGAAGAGTATGACACATTCTGGCATATGGTTCAAAAGTTGACCAGAGATGAGCTCACCAGGATGCACAATATTGGGTCTGTGACACAAGTCAGATCAGCTCTACCATAAGTGAAGCAAGAAATCAAAGATCTGAAGTCCATTGTTGACCCTGAGTCTGTAAGGAAAGATATAGAGGATGCCATCAAGAAGGGAAAGAAGATCAAGCAAGTTGATCTGTTTGTCAAATCAAGGACTTACAGAATCAAATTTTCAGATGGATCTGGTATGTTCTTCAATCTTGAATTCTATGATCTACCAAAGGATATGCTACTCCAGATGAAATCTGTTAGAATATCTTGTGATAGAGAAGAGATGAAGAAAGAGTTTTTGAAGGCTGTAAATCAGAAACTTGCACAGTTGTAAGTTTTTGAAACCCTTGGTTTGTAAATAACAGTTTACTTATTTATTTCCTTATTTGTATAGAACTTAAAGTCTTGTGTAAAGAATTTAAGTTAGGGGGAGATTGTTGGGAAATAGTCTAAGTAAGTTCAAGCTGTTAGTTAGACTTCTCAAACTGTTAGTAGAATTTATATGTAAATACAAAGTTCATGCTGTTAGTTGAAGAATCTCGAGCTGCCAGTGTAAAAGTTCAAGCTGCCAGAGTAAATCAACTCAAGCTGCTCTGTTCAAGCTGTCAAGTGATTCAAGCTGCTCAACAATTTCATAAACAGAAAGTGCTAATATTCGGGAAAAGATATCTACACGAAGATTCCAGCATATCTACTATCAGAGAAGTCATAGTCCTTCAAGGAAACAAATCAAGAAGCAATATAAATACATAGAATAGGTCTTTCTATTGTATAGGAGTTTTCTGCATATTCAAGTTTGTAATTGCTTTTTGTTTGAGTTTTCATAAGCCTCTAAGGTTGTAAAACCCTAAGAACAGATTGTGTTCTTCGTCTAATCAAACAGATTAGAGGTGATTGTAATCATTGAAGTCAGCAATACAAGCAATTTTGAGTATTACTCTTGTTTATTTGTTATTTGTTCTGAAAGCTTTTGTTAAAATAATTAAGTGTTATTCCGCAAACTTCTTAATTAAACTTTGATTCAAAGCAAGATTATTGATTTATACTCTGATAAATTCAAATCAGTTAGTCTTGGTTAATTAGTTATAGATCCTGACAGTATTTCAGTTGATCCGTCCAAAGTCGAGGCTGTTCAGAAGTGGCAAATGCCTCGCAATGCCTCCGAAATCAGAAGTTTCCTTGGATTGGCTGGTTACTACCGGTGACTCATTAAAGACTTCTCGAAGATTGTTGTGCCACTCACGATCCTAACACGAAAGAATACACCTTTCGTATGGGCTGATAAACAGCAAGAGGCATTTGAAACTCTGAAGCAGAAACTTATTCAAGCGCCAATCCTAGCTATACCAGAATGCAATGATGACTTCGTTTTTTATAGCGATGCATCTGGTACTGGCTTAGGTTGTGTCCTCATGCAAAGGGGAAAAGTCAATGCCTACGCTTCAAGGCAATTGAAAGATTATGAGAAAACTACACCAACTCATGATCTTGAGTCGGCTGATGTTACCTTTGCACTGAAAATCTGGCGTCACTATTTCTATGGAACTCAGTGTCAGCTTTACACCAACCATAAAAGCCTTAAACATTTATTTACTCAAAAGGATCTGAACATGAAACAACGACGGTCCTTGGAGCTCATCAAGGACTATGATTGCGAGTTCTTGTATCATCCCGGCAAAGCGAACGTGGTCGCGGATGCTTTGAGTAGAAAAGTGTATCCTGAAAAGTGTTGATATGCCCTGACTCCTATTGTATTCTCTTCTGATCTTATTGAAGACATCAGATCTGCCCAAGCTGAAGCACTAAAAGAAGAGAATCTTTGTTCTGGAAATCTCAAGGGACAACTTCAATTCTTATCTATGAATCATTTGGGACTTCAATGTCTCAAGATAAACCGAATCTGGATTCCTAAATATGGTTCAATCGGCAACACTCTTCTATCAGAAGCCCATCAGTCAAAGTTATCTATTCATCCTGGCAGCTCAAAGATGTACTTCGATCTTAAAGCTGATTATTGGTGGCCAAGAAAGAAGAAAGACATCGGTTAGTTCGTCGAAAGCTGCAGAGTTTGGCAAATGGTTAAGGCAGAACATCAGAAACCCTTCGGGAAAATGCAACCACTACCAGTTCCTGAGTGGAATTGGGAGCATATAACCATGGATTATGTCACCAAATTACCTAAAACCAAGAGACAGCACGACTCCATCTGGGTAGTCGTGGATCGTTTAACGAAGTCAGCTCTCTTTATACCGATGAATGAGACGTATTCTCTTGATAGATTGGCACAGATGTACATCACTGAGGTCATCTCTCATGATGGTGTGCCAAAATATATTGTCTCTGATCGTGATAGTCGTTTCACTTCGAGATTCTGGAAAGCGCTGCAAGACGGGATGGGTTCTCGAATCTCCATGAGTACAGCTTATCGCCCTAATGCATATGGCCAAAGTGAACGCACTATCTTAACTTTGGAAGATATGCTCCGTTCCTGCATTCTTGATTTAGGTGGTAACTGGGATGACCATTTACCTTTGGTTGAATTCTCATACAACTACAGTTATCATTCTACTATCAAGATGGCTCCTTTTGAAGCTTTATACGGATGAAAATGCAGAACTCCTACCTGTTGGCGCGAAACAGGTGAATCGCCTTTAGCAGGTCCTGCCCTTCTACAGTTGACTCATGAGAAGATTCAACTTGTCAGAAGGAATATACTTGAAGCTCAAAGCAGGCAGAAGTCATATTACGATAATCGGCACAGATCGATTAGTTTCCCAGTTAACGATTGGGTGATGCTGAAAGTATCTCCAATGAAGAATGTGGTCCGATTCATTAAGAGAAACAAGCTAGCTTCGAGATTTATTGGTCCATTCAGGATTGTTGAAAAGGTAGGGAATCAATCTTACCATCTTGAATAGCCAACAGACTTGGCGGGAATACATCCTTTATTCCATGTTAGTCATCTACGAAAGAGCCTAGCAAATGAAAGAGAAGTGCAGATACCACATGTTAATCTGCAAATTGATGAAAAGCTTCGAGTGGTTGAGGAGCCAGAATGTGTTCTGGATTCGAAGACCAAAAAGCTTCGCAATAAAGAGATCCAGATGGTGCTCGTTCAGTGGAAACACCACAAGGGTTCACATCAGTCTTGGGAATCTAAAGATGTCATGAAAGCTACATATCCAAGTCTGTTCGAACATAGCTAACTTCGAGGATGAAGTTTGTGCGTGGTGGAGCCCATCCTTACGGGGCAGTCCTCAGAGTCTAGGTCCCACATCTTGCAACACGATATCAATCATAACTAAGATAGAGTAATTATATTGCGGAATTTCAAATTACAGTACAAACATTTTTAGGATAAGTTTAATACAGTTATAGTACAAGCTACAGTTTTCAAATTAAACTTATAAAGGGTACAAAACTAATCTAATTCATGTCATCATACAATCAAATCAAATCTACCCAGACCACCACAATTATCATCTGCCAATCAGTACCGAAGGTTCGTTGAGTAGTGGTCTATATAAAACTTCAATCTTGATTCTTGAAAGACCTAAGAACTAGGTCCAGCAGGTGCTTTTCCTTTATATTTTCCTGTAAAAAGGTTAAACAACAACTATAAGCAATGCTTAGTGAGAATATAGATTTTCAGATTACATGCATTTATCAAGCGGATCATGAGTCTAGCATGATATGTCTTGACTACCGCTACAGCCACTCATGATTGAGACATAATAGTCATAGAGTTGGATGATGTTTAGGTCACGCTCATGCTTTTAGTGGAAGCTATCCACTTATGCTGCGCTAGCTACCAGCGGTCATCATGGGGGAACATCGGAATAATCAATACCAAGTTCAATAGAACTGGTGACATAGCTAGGTCTAGTACAATAGACCGACAAGGCTAATCATGCTAAGCTGAATCAATATGTCAAAGATGCGAGCAATATATGAAAGCATAATAATCAAGGTCATGATAGCAGTAAACTCATAACAATATCTGAAATGAACTGTAAGTACAATGTCATGCGGAATGATAAGTCAAATAGCTATCATGATCCACAGGGCATCACCGAACCATGGTGTGCACAAGTCACGATCCAGCTGAGCATGTATGAATGTTAAATAAACTATCATCAACAATATGTCTCAACCGGAATCTAGCATGTAAAACTGAATATCTATAACTCACAGGTTCTGTTATCTTATCAAGCATATTTCTCCACCAACTGAGTTATCTCAGGATTTTATCTTTAATCTTTGTCTTTCTAGACTCTGCTTTTCTTTTCAAATCTGTGACCCACTTTCAATATCTTTAAATCTTTAATTCTTTGTTCAGAATTTATCTGAACCTGTCCAGAATTATATCATAGCAAGAACATATTAACTTTAAATCTTTATTTGATCTGATTCTGATAACTAATAACTCATCAATCATTTTTCATTTTCTTTGTTTCTTTGAATTCTCAAAAGATATATATATATATATATATATATATATATATATATATATATATATATATATATATATATATATATATATATATATATATATGTATATGTATCATGGGTCTCATAATTGTAACGCATCATTTATTTATTATTTAAAAGCATGAAAAATGGACCATCCGAATTCGGATCAACCAGATTCGGACCATCCGAATAGGGCATCCGGATTGGGACCGTCCGGATTAGGACCATCCGAATTGGGACATCCGAAATAATCATCCGAATTCGGTCTCATCTGGGTTGGGACTTTCCGAGACTTAGGATTCGAAATTGGATCTGAAATGGTGCCACATCTGAATTCGCGTCCCAACCGAATTCGGATCCCATGACTTATAAATTTTCAGATTTGTTCTTGAGGTTCCAGCTTTTATACATATGGGTTTTTCACCAAAAATTCACTAAACAGATTTTTATTAACATGCAACTTATAAATAAGTTATATTATCATTATTAGAGTGTTTTTACACTATTTTCCCTATCATTAACACAATACATCACCCAAAATCGTCCAAAAATCAATATTTTTGTCAAGAACACCAAATTTCTCAAAAACTCAGATTTCACATTTATTTGGACGATTTAAGCTACGATTTTTGTTTCTGTAACATCTAATGACTTCAATGTATGGTTTCTAACTGAAATTTCCAACATGCAACATCAAATCATGCTTCAAATTCTTAAATTTCGGTTTCTCTCAAAAGCGAACATAAACTCTAAAAATTTCGAAATTTAAATGAATATTACCTTGAATGCTTGTAGTTTCTTGTTGATTGATGTTATTTCTAACTTCCTTTGACTTCAATTCTTCAATTGATTGCTAATTTAATGAGAATTCTTGATGTTCTTATGATGAAGTCGTAGATGGTGAGGAGAGAGAAAGAGATTTCAATTTTTCTTTAATGTGTGATAATGAGGTTTTAATTAATTTGGGGTAAATATATACTCAACTTTAGCTATATGTGCAATTTAACCCCCCTCCACTTTTGCATTTTACATCTCTTTTAATTTGATCATTTAAATACTTTATATCATTTATTTAACTTAATTAAATAATTTCATTACTTAATTAAATTACAAGACAAATAATGTAATTAAATTACATTATTGGATCAAATACAGAATTTAAAGTTGGGTTAAAAGCAAGGTTGTTACATGTCTGAAGTCTGAAAATCACATTTGAAATTAAGAGGTGGTATTAAGATCGAAAATCTGAAGTTAAAAGGTGGTCTTAATATTGTTTGTTTCGTATTATGAAACATCTGAAAATATTACTTTAAAATATTATATCTAATTAATTATATATTATAATTAATTAATTTAAATAAACTAAATTAAATTAAATTAAATTAATTAATATGATAAATATTTTAAATTAAAAATTAATTGAACTTATATTTTAATCAACACCTCAAAAAAGACAATTTTGTGTTTTTCAGTCAACCACGTTTTAAAATACAGTTGTATTTCCAAGACAAAAGCATTTCAAAAAGACAACAATTGAACATTCAAACTCGACTTTCTTATAATTTTTCAGCAATTTCTTATCATAAATTTGTCATGTACTGTTGGTCATTTGTACTCCCATGTGATTTAGCGTCTACATTCATATTGTGTAACATCTCACATCGGTGGAAAGGAGAAACTAATATGCCCATATAAGGGTGAGGTTGTCTCTATTCACCAAGACGCGTTTTGGGGCAGGCCTATGGCTTAGCTTCCAGGAACAAAACCGTGCGGCCTTTGCCAAAGCGGACAATATCTTGTCTCGGGGTGGTCTGGGCTGTTATAGTTGGCATCAGAGCCAGGCACCGGGACAATGTGCACAACGGGGACGCAGTGTTCCCATGGGGGAGGGATTGTAACATCCCACATCGGTGGAGAGGAGAAACTAATATGCTCATATAAGGGTGAGATTGTCTCTATCAACCAAGACGCGTTTTGGCGCGGGCCTATGGCTTAGCTTCCAAGAACAAAACCATGCGGCCTTTGCCAAAGCGGACAATATCTTGTCTCGGGGTGGTCTAGGATGTTATATATTGTCTTGTAAATTGGCATTGTCTGATAAATCTTCAGCTTGATTGTATTCAAAAAAGAATTCGTCTCTTATGCCCTCTTTTCGAATAAAATTATGAATCGCAAAACATGCAATGACAACATCTCGTTGAGTGTCTAAGTCAAAGGTTTCATTTTCTTTGATATTGGAAAACGTGCTTTCAAAACACCATAAGCACGTTCGATAACATTCCTAAGCTTCGTATGCGAATGGTTGAATTTCTCATACTTGTTCACTGGACGTTGACGATGATACTCTCCCAACCTATGTCGAACATTCGATAAAGTGCCATAAATCCACGAGTATTTGTATAAGCGGCATCACAAAGAAAATATTTATCTGAAAACAAAAAAAAAATTATTAGCAACAATATTATACATTTTAATTATAAAATTTAACTTTAAACATACCTTGAGCAGGAACTGGAAATCTTAAATCCGCATTTGCTATTGCTTCACACAACACTTTTGAATCGTGTGATTTCCCCTCCCATCCGACATTAACAAAGGTAAAAATCATATTAAAGTCACAACATGCTAAAACGTTTTGATAACATTCATCATTTCCTCTTCCTCTATACGCATTTTGTTCCTCGATGGGAACAACTGCACTAATCCATGTTCCATCAAGGGCATCGACCGCTCCCTACATAAAAGTTTAATCTTATAATCAAATTGTCACAAAATATTATACAATTATATTTAATCAATGTTTTACCTTAAATATACGTCGTTCCTTCTTGTTATTTCCAGGGACATTTGGATTAGGATTGAATGATCTATGTATGATAACCTCGTTAGCTGAAACACCCTCACAATAATTAGGAAGTTTCGCATCATAAAACAATATTCATATACTAATACTGTGTGGAATTAGCGTCAAAATATAAAATTTCATAAATCAGAGTCGTTAACGTGAATCATCTTACTTTGCCACCCATTAATAAGCAAAGTGTGATAATTCACGGATCAATGTATATCATGTTAGCGTCTAGTATCAATTACATGCCAAAGAGTTAACCAACTACAATCATTCGCATGTGAAATCAAAATGGGAGTCTGACAGGATCTAAAATATGAATTACCAAGACTAACTGATTTGAACTTATCAGAGTATAAATCAATAATCTTGCTTTGAATCAAAGTTTAATCAAGAAGTTTGCGGAATAACACTTAATTATTTTAACAAAAACTTTCAGAATCAATAAT
>JAANYP010004023.1:0-10737 GCA_020465985.1 Centrapalus pauciflorus
TCCTTTATTACTTGCATTGCTCAGGACCGCTATGAGTGACAGATTGCATTACTTACTTGCATCTGTTTCGGTACTTATTGTTGATTGTTACTGACTTGAATGGAAACATCTGCTGCTGCTTGTTCCTTGATTACTTAATTGTATGTTAGGAACGTATGATGGACAATGCTGAAACTGGACAACTGCTGCAGCATGTTCCTTGAGTACTTGTATTGCTCAGGACAGCTGTGAGTGACAGATTGCATTACTTACTTGCATATGTTTCGGTACTTATTGGTGATTGTTACTGACTTGTATGGAAACATCTGCTGCTGCTTGTTCCTTGATTACTTAATTGTATGTTAGCAACGTATGATAGACACTGCTGAAACTAGACAACTGCTACTGCATGTTCCTTGATTACTTGCATTGCTCAGGACTAGTGTGAGTGACAGATTACATTTCTTACTTGCATACGTTTTGGTACTTATTGGTGATTGTTACTGACTCGTATGGAAACATCTGCTGCTACTTGTTCCTTGATTACTTAATTGTATGTTAGGAACGTATGATAGACACTGCTGAAACTGGACAACTGCTGCTTCATGTTCCTTGATTACTTGCATTGTTCAGGACCGGTGTGAGTGACAGGTTACATTTCTTACTTGCATATGTTTTGGTACTTATTGGTGATTGTTATCGACTTGTATGGAAACATCTGATGCTGCTTGTTCCTTGATTACTTAATTGTATGTTACGAACGTATGATACACACTGTTGAAACTGGACAACTGCTGCTACATCTTCCTTGATTACTTGCATTGCTCAGGACCGCTGTGAGTGACAGATTGCGTTACTTACTTGCATATGTTTCGGTACTTATTGGTGATTGTTACTGACTTGAATGGAAACATCTGCTGCTGCTTGTTCATTGATTACTTAATTGTATGTTAGGAACGTATGATGGACACTGCTGAAACTTGACAACTGCTGCAACATGTTCCTTGATTACTTGTATTGCTCAGGACCGCTATGAGTGACAGATTGCATTACTTACTTGCATATGTTTTGGTACTTATTTGTGATTGTTACTGACTTGTATGGAAACATCTGATGCTGCTTGTTCCTTGATTACTTAATTGTATGTTAGGAACGTATGATAGACACTGCTGAAACTGGACAACTGCTGCTGCATGTTCCCCTTGACTACTTGCATTACTCAGGACCGCTGTGAGTGACAGATGGCATTACTTACTTGCATTTGTTTCGGTACTTATTGGTGATCGATACTGACTTGTATGGAAACATCTGCTGCTGCTTGTTCCTTGATTACTTAATTGTATGTTAGCAACGTATGATAGACACTGCTGAAACTGGACAACTGCTGCTGCATGTTACTTGATTACTTGCATTGCTCAGGACTAGTGTGAGTGACAGATTACATTTCTTACTTGCATATGTTTTGGTACTTATTGGTGATTGTTACTGACTTGTATGGAAACATATGCTGCTACTTGTTCCTTGATTACTTAATTGTATATAAGGAACGTATGATAGACACTTCTTAAACTGGACAACTGCTGCTGCATGTTCCTTGATTACTTGCATTGCTCAGAACTGGTGTGAGTGACAGATTACATTTCTTACTTGCATATGTTATGGTACTTATTGGTGATTGTTACTGACTTGTATGGAAACATCTGCTGCTACTTTTTCCTTGATTACTTAATGGTATGTTAGGAACGTATGATAGACACTGCTGAAACTGGACAACTGCTGCTGCATGTTCGTTGATTACTTGCATTGCTCAGGATCGCTGTGAGTGACAGACTACGTTACTTACTTGCATATGTTTCGGTACTTATTGGTGATTGTTACTGACTTGTATGGAAACATCTACTGCTGCTTGTTCCTTGATTACTTAATTGTATGTTAGGAGCGTATGATAAACATTGCTGAAACTGGACAACTGCTGAATGTTCCTTGATTACTTGCATTGCTCAGGATCGCTGTGAGGGACAGATTGCATTACTTTCTTGCATATGTTTCGGTACTTATTGGTGATTGTTGATGACTCGTATGGAAACATCTGCTGCAGCTTGTTCCTTGATTACTTAATTGTATGCTAGGAACGTATGATAGACACTGCTGAAACTGGACAACTGCTGCATGTTCCTTGATTACTTGCATTGCTCAGGATCCCTATGAGGGACAGATTGCATTAGTTTCTTGCATATGTTTCGGTACTTATTGGTGATTGTTAATGACTTGTATGGAAACATCTGCTGCAGCTTGTTCCTTGATTACTTAATTGTATGCTAGGAACGTATGATAGACACTGCTGAAATTGGACAACTGCTGCTGCATGTTGCTTGATTACTTGTATTGCTCAGGAACGTTGTGAGTGACAGATTGCATTACTTACTTGCATATGTTTGAGTACTAATTGTTGATTGTTACTGACCTGTATGGAAACATCTGTTGCTGCTTGTTCCTTGATTTCTTAATTGTCTGTTAGGAACGTATGATAGACACTGCTGAAACTAGACAACTGCTGCTGCATGTTCCTTGATAACTTGGATTGCTCAGGACCGGTGTGAGTGACAGATTCCATTACTTAATTGCATATGTTTTGGTACTTATTGGAGCTCTTTACTGACTTGTATGGAAACATCTGATGCTGCTTGTTCCTTGATTACTTAATTGTATGTTAGGAACGTATGATAGACACTGCTGAAACAAGACAACTGCTGCTGCATGTTCCTTGATTACTTGCATTGCTCAGGACCGCTATGTGTAACAGCCCGTAATTTATTAAATATAAATTACAGCAGCAGACTTTGGATTATAAAGTAATTTTAAGTTATTAAACAACCTAAGGAAATTGAAAGTATTGTTTGATTATGATAAAACTCACAAGTTCAAGATGCATATCAATTATATGCACAAATAAATTAACAGACTCTGTATGAACCCTTAGAATTTGTATGTCATGTTTCACCTTGCTAATAATACTATTGGCTTTATTTCAAGGCCACACATCTATAAATAGATGAATCGTATTAATCTGATAAGAATAGACTCACCTTGGGACGATAGGAACTACCTCAGACTCGACAGCCAGAATTGACAATAACCTAATTATATAACTAGGGTTATATAGATCATGTTACAGACTTGACATTAATATACCAGACTTGAAACTGAACTGCAGGAAACCGCCGAACTGACAGAGTAAACTGAACAGCTTAATTCGTTAAGCATTATCTGACTACGGACTACTGTGAGTGACAGATTTCATTAATTACTTGCATATATTTCGATACTTATTGGTGAATGTCATTGACTGTATGGAAACTTCCGATTGTTGCTGCATGTTTCTTTAATACTATATTGTATCATAGAAACGTACTTTTGACATTACTGAAGCTAGACACTTGAATTGCCTTGATTGCATGTTCACTTTTACATTTTATGTAAATACTTATCATGCTTACTGCTTACTTGACTGTTGATATACTTGCCGCTGCATACTGCATTATCCGACAGGACCGAATGTGAGATCTCCATTCACAGGAGGGAATTCTGCAGATTCCTTTCCTATATGACTTGTTTCCATACACTTCCCGTAGGGCTTCGGCCTTACACATGGGAATACTGACTGGGTTGCCTCCCAACCTTTTGCCGTCTCTGACGTATTGACTTGCCGACAGGAGCTGATTGTATGTTATATATGTGTGGTAACTAATGGAACTCTGTTAACTCACTAAGCTATGTTAGCTTACTCTGTCATGACAACTCTTTTACAGGAAAAGCTGATAAAGGCAAGACCATAGCAGGTAGTTCGTCCCAGGCTAAGTGATTCTGGACATTTGATGAATAGCAGACTTTTGGACTTTTGTTGACGCCTATTTTGAAAAGATGATGCGGTCTCGGGTAGCTTGTTCAGTCTTCCGCACTCTGATTGAAGATTTAGAAGGTAGTTTAGACCACCATTTGATCTTTAATTTATTGTTGTAATTAAGTATTCAGGCTGATGGACCTGTGGTATCAAACAATTAGTATTATTTATGAAATGAAATATTATGACGTGTACTGTTTGTGGTAATTGGATGTTACACTATGTGTGACAGATTGCATTACTTACTTGCATATGTTTCGGTACTTATTGGTGATTTTACCGAGTTGTATGAAAACATCTGCTGCTGCTTGTTCCTTGATTACTTAATTATATGTTAGGAACGTACGATAGGCACTACTGAAACTTGACTACTACTGCTGCATGTTCCTTGATTACTTGCATTGCTCAGGACCGCTGTGAGTGACAGATTGCGTTACTTACTTGCATATGTTTCGGTACTTATTGGTGATTGTTACTTACTTGTATGGAAACATCTGCTGCTTCTTGTTCCTTGATTACTCAATTGTATGTCAGGAACGTACGGTAGACACTGCTGAAACTGGACTACTACTGCTGCATGTTCCTTGATTACTTGCATTGCTCATGACCGCTATGAGTGAAATATTGCATTACTTACTTGCATATGTTTTGGTACTTATTGTTGATTGTTACCGACTTGAATGGAAACATCTGCTGCTGCTTGTTCCTTGATTACTTAATTGTATGTTAGGAACGTATGATGGACACTGCTGAAACTGGACAACTGCTGCAACATGTTCCTTGATTACTTGTATTGTTTAGGACCGCTATGAGTGACAGAATGCCTTACTTACTTGCATATGTTTCGGTACTTATTGGTGATTTTTACTAACTTGTATGGAAACATCTGCTGCTGCTTGTTCCTTGATTACTTAATTGTATGTTAGGAACGTATGATAGACACTCCTGAAACTGGACCACTGCTGCTGCATGTTCCCCTTGACTACTTGCATTGCTCAGGACCGCTGTGATTGACAGATTGCATTACTTACTGGCATATGTTTCGGTACTTATTGGTGATTGTTACTGACTTGTATGGAAACATCTGCTGCTTCTTGTTCCTTGATTACTTAATTGTATCTCAGGAACGTACGATAGACACTGCTGAAACTGGACTACTACTGCTACATGTTCCTTGATTACTTGCATTGCTCAGGACCGCTATGAGTGACAGATTGCATTACTTACTTGCATATGTTTCGGTACTTATTGGTGATTGTTACTGACTTGAATGGAAACATCTGCTGCTGCTTGTTCCTTGATTACTTAATTGTATGTTAGGAACGTATGATGGACACTGCTGAAACTGGACAACTACTGCAACATGTTCCTTGATTACTTGTATTGATTAGGACCGCTATGAGTGACAGAATGCCTTACTTACTTGCATATGTTTCGGTACTTATTGGTGATTGTTACTAACTTGTATGGAAACATCTGCTGCTGCTTGTTCCTTGATTACTTAATTGTATGTTAGGAACGTATGATAGACACTCCTGAAACTGGACGACTGCTGCTGCATGTTCCCCTTGACTACTTGCATTGCTCAGGACCGCTGTGATTAACAGATTGCATTACTTACTGGCATATGTTTCGGTACTTATTGGTGATTGTTACTGACTTGTATGGAAAAATCTGCTGCTTCTTGTTCCTTGATTACTTAATTGTATCTCAGGAACGTACGATAGACACTGCTGAAACTGGACTACTACTGCTGCATGTTCCTTGATTACTTGCATTGCTCAGGACCGCTATAAGTGACAGATTGCATTACTTACTTGCATATGTTTCAGTACTTATTGTTGATTGTTACTGACTTGAATGGAAACATCTGCTGCTGCTTGTTCCTTGATTACTTAATTGTATGATAGGAACGTATGATGGACACTGTTGAAACTGGACAACTGCTGCAGCATGTTCCTTGATTACTTGTATTGCTCAGCACTGCTGCGAGTGACCGATTGCATTACTCACTTGCATATGTTTCGGTACTTATTGGTGATTGTTACTGACTTGTATGGAAACATCTGCTGCTGCTTGTTCCTTGATTACTTAATTGTATGTTCGCAACGTATGATAGACACTGCTGAAACTGGACAACTGCTGCTGCATGTTCCTTGATTACCTGCATTGCTCAAGACTAGTGTGAGTGACAGATTACATTTCTTATTTGCATATGTTTTGGTACTTATTGGTGATTGTTACTAACTTGTATGGAAACATATGCTGGTACTTGTTCCTTGATTACTTAATTGTATATAAGGAACGTATGATAGACACTGCTGAAACTAGACAACTGCTGCTGCATGTTCCTTGATTACTTGCATTGCTCAGGACTGGTCTGAGTGACAGATTACATTTCTTACTTGCATATGTTATGGTACTTATTGGTGATTGTTACTGACTTGTATGGAAACATCTGCTGCGACTTGTTCCTTGATTACTTAATGGTATGTTAGGAACGTATGATAGACACTGCCGAAACTGGACAACTGCTGCTGCATGTTCGTTGATTACTTGCATTGCTCAGGATCGTTGTGAGTGACAGACTGCGTTACTTACTTGCATATGTTGCGGTACTTATTGGTGATTGTTACTAACTTTTATGGAAACATCTGCTGCTGCTTGTTCCTTGATTACTTAATTGTATGTTAGGAGCGTATGATAAATATTGCTGAACTTGGACAACTGCTAAATGTTTCTTGATTACTTGCATTGCTCAGGATCGCTGTGAGGGACAGATTGCATTACTTTGTTTCATATGTTTCGGTACATATTGGTGATTGTTAATGACTCGTATGGAAACATCTGCTGCAGCTTGTTCCTTGATTACTTAATTGTATGCTAGGAACGTATGATAGACACTGCTGAAACTGGACAACTGCTGATGCATGTTGCTTGATTACTTGTATTGCTCAGGACCGTTGTGAGTGACAGATTGCATTACTTACTTGCATATGTTTCGTTACTAATTGTTGATTGTTACTGACCTGTATGGAAACATCTGTTGCTACTTGTTCCTTGATTTCTTAATTGTCTGTTAGGAACGTATGATAGACACTGCTGAAACTGGACAACTGCTGCTGCATGTTCCTTGATAACTTGGATTGCTCTCGATCGGTGTGAGTGACAGATTCCATTACTTAATTGCATATGTTTTGGTACTTATTGGTGCTCTTTACTGACTTGTATGGAAACATCTGCTGCTGCTTGTTCCTTGATTACTTAATTGTATGTTAGGAACGTATGATAGACACTGCTGAAACAAGACAACTGCTGCTGCATGTTCCTTGATTACTTGCATTGCTCAGGACCGCTATGTGTGACAGATTGCATTACTTACTTGCATATGTTTCGGTACTTATTGGTGATTGTTACCGAGTTGTATGAAAACATCTGTTGCTGCTTGTTCCTTGATTACTTAATTGTATGTTAGGAACGTACGATAGGCACTACTGAAACTTGACTACTACTGCTGCATGTTCCTTGATTAGTTGCATTGCTCATGACCGCTGTGATTGACAGATTGCATTACTTACTGGCATATGTTTCGGTACTTATTGATGATTGTTACTGACTTGTATGGAAACATCTGCTGCTTCTTGTTCCTTGATTACTTAATTGTATGTCAGGAACGTACGATAGACACTGCTGAAACTGGACTACTACTGCTGCATCTGCCTTGATTACTTGCATTGCTCAGGACCGCTATGAGTGACAAATTGCATTACTTACTTGCATATGTTTCGGTACTTTATGTTGATTGTTACTGACTTGAATGGAAACATCTGCTGCTGCTTGTTCCTTGATTACTTAATTGTATGTTAGGAACGTATGATGGACACTGCTGAAACTGGAAAACTGCTGCAGCATGTTCCTTGATTACTTGTATTGCTCAGGACTGCTGTGAGTGACAGTTGCATTACTTACTTGCATATGTTTCGGTACTTATTGGTGATTGTTACTGACTTGTATGGAAACATCTGCTGCTGCTTGTTCGTTGATTACTTAATTGTATGTTAGCAACGTATGATAGACACTGCTAAAACTAGACAACTGCTGCTGCATGTTCCTTGATTACTTGCGTTGCTCAGGACTAGTGTGAGTGACAGATTACATTTCTTACTTGCATATGTTTTGGTACTTATTGGTGATTGTTACTGACTTGTATGGAAACATCTGCTGCTACTTGTTCCTTGATTACTTAATTGTATGTTAGGAACGTATGATAGACACTGCTGAAACTGGACAACTGCTGCTGCATGTTCCTTGATTACTTGCATTGCTCAGCACTGGTGAGAGTGACAGATTACATTTCTTACTTGCATATGTTATGGTACTTATTGGTGATTGTTACTGACTTGTATGGAAACATCTGCTGCTACTTGTTCCTTGATAACTTAATTGTATGTTAGGAACGTATGATAGACACTGCTGAAACTGGACAACTGCTGCTGCATGTTCGTTGATTACTTGCATTGCCCAGGATCGCTGTGAGTGACAGACTGCGTTACTTACTTGCATATATTTTGGTACTTATTGGTGATTGTTACTGACTTGTATGGAAACATCTGCTGCTTCTTGTTCCTTGATTCCTTAATTGTATGTTAGGAGCGTATGATAAACATTGCTGAAACTGGACAACTGCTGCATGTTCCGTGATTATTTGCATTGCTCAGGATCGCTGTGAGGGACAGATTGAATTACTTTCTTGCATATGTTTCAGTACTTATTGGTGATTGTTAATGACTTGTATGGAAACATCTGCTGCAGCTTGTTCCTTGATTACTTAATTGTATGCTAGGAACGTATGATAGACACTGCTGAAACTGGACAACTGCTGCTGCATGTTGCTTGATTACTTGTATTGCTCAGGACCGTTGTGAGTGACAAATTGCATTACTTACTTGCATATGTTTAGGTACTAATTGTTGATTGTTACTGACCTGTATGGAAACATCTGTTGCTACTTGTTCCTTGATTTCTTAATTGTATGTTAGGAACGTATGATAGACACTGCTGAAACAAGACAACTGCTGCTGCATGTTCCTTGATTACTTGCATTGCTCAGGACCGCTATGTGTGACAGATTGCATTACTTACTTGCATATGTTTCGGTACTTATTGGTGATTGTTACCGAGTTGTATGAAAACATCTGCTGCTGCTTGTTCCTTGATTACTTAATTGTATGTTTGGAACGTACGATAGGCACTACTGAAACTTGACTACTACTGCTACATGTTCCTTGATTACTTGCATTGCTCAGGACCGCTGTGATTGACAGATTGCATTACTTACTGGCATATGTTTCGGCACTTATTGATGATTGTTACTGACTTGTATGGAAACATCTGCTGCTTCTTGTTCCTTGATTACTTAATTGTATGTCAGGAACGTACGATAGACACTGCTGAAGCTGGACTACTACTGCTAAAATGTTCCTTTATTACTTGCATTGCTCAGGACCGCTATGAGTGACAGATTGCATTACTTACTTGCATATGTTTCGGTACTTATTGTTGATTGTTACTGACTTGAATGGAAACATCTGCTGCTGCTTGTTCCTTGATTACTTAATTGTATGTTAGGAACGTATGATGGACAATGCTGAAACTGGACAACTGCTGCAGCATGTTCCTTGAGTACTTGTATTGCTCAGGACAGCTGTGAGTGACAGATTGCATTACTTACTTGCATATGTTTCGGTACTTATTGGTGATTGTTACTGACTTGTATGGAAACATCTGCTGCTGCTTGTTCCTTGATTACTTAATTGTATGTTAGCAACGTATGATAGACACTACTGAAACTAGACAACTGCTACTGCATGTTCCTTGATTACTTGCATTGCTCAGGACTAGTGTGAGTGACAGATTACATTTCTTACTTGCATACGTTTTGGTACTTATTGGTGATTGTTACTGACTTGTATGGAAACATCTGCTGCTACTTGTTCCTTGATTACTTAATTGTATGTTAGGAACGTATGATAGACACTGCTGAAACTGGACAACTGCTGCTGCATGTTTGTTGATTACTTGCATTGTTCAGGACCGGTGTGAGTGACAGATTACATTTCTTACTTGCATATGTTTTGGTACTTATTGGTGATTGTTACTGACTTGTATGGAAACATCTGATGCTGCTTGTTCCTTGATTACTTAATTGTATGTTACGAACGTATGATACACACTGTTGAAACTGGACAACTGCTGCTGCATCTTCCTTGATTACTTGCATTGCTCAGGACCGCTGTGAGTGACAGATTGCGTTACTTACTTGCATATGTTTCGGTAGTTATTGGTGATTGTTACTTACTTGTATGGAAACATCTGCTGCTTCTTGTTCCTTGATTACTTAATTGTATGTCAGGAACGTACGATAGACACTGCTGAAACTGGACTACTACATTTGCATGTTCCTTGATTACTTGCATTGCTCAGGACCGCTATGAGTGACAGATTGCATTACTTACTTGCATATGTTTCGGTACTTATTGGTGATTGTTACTGACTTGAATGGAAACATCTGCTGCTGCTTGTTCATTGATTACTTAATTGTATGTTAGGAACGTATGATGGACACTGCTGAAACTGGACAACTGCTGCAACATGTTCCTTGATTACTTGTATTGCTCAGGACCGCTATGAGTGACAGATTGCATTACTTACTTGCATATGTTTCGGTACTTATTGGTGATTGTTACTGACTTGAATGGAAACATCTGCTGCTGCTTGTTCATTGATTACTTAATTGTATGTTAGGAACGTATGATGGACACTGCTGAAACTGGACAACTGCTGCAACATGTTCCTTG